>JAPVLO010001808.1:0-53164 GCA_027257055.1 Cephalopachus bancanus | reverse complement strand
GTCTTACAGTATGTAACAGTTTTGTTATCTTCTCAAAACCTTATGATCTGTTGCAATTAATACTATTGAGTCTAGATTGCCTAAACTTTATTAACTTCCCATATTTTCTTCAATAAACATGTCTTCATTTTGCATGGAAGCAAGCATATGTATGACACTAGGAAAACAGCATGCCAGGCATTAAAAAGATACTGGTTGCGTGGACAATGTGTATGACTCATGTAAGAAAAGAATTAAAACTAGAAATGTAGACATGAAATTCATCTTCCTTCCATTCCTACCCTAGGATAATTCTTACCTTCACAATTTATAATACAAATGTTGAATTACTGAGAAATAATTACATCATAGCTAACTAAAACATTTTAAGAATTTTTCTTAAAATTCCAACTTTTCTCCCATTAAAACTGAATCCAAAGAACAGGGAGGACATACATTTTAAGTGCTATATATTTAAGAATATAATGATTACAGCCAGAGTAAAAGTGATCCCGAAGTACTAACCATTTTATTTAAGGTAGTGATATATAAAAGGAAAACTGAGCCAGGTATAGTGGCTCACGCCTGTAATCCCAGCACTTTGGGAGGCTGAGGTGGAGGAATGCTTGAGCCCAGGAGTTCAAGACCAGCCTGGGCAACATAACAAGATCTCATCTCTACAAAAAAAAATCAAAAACTTAGCTGGGCATGGTGTCATGCACCTGTGGTACCATCTACTCTACTCAGGAGGCTAAGATGGAAGGATCACCTGTGCCCAGGATGTCAAGGCTGCAGTGAACAGCAACTGTCACTGCATTCCAGCCTGGAAGACAGAGACCTTTACTCAAAAATAAAAATATGAAAAAAAAATTGAAATAACATTCTTTTTGACGAAAAAAACTTTTTTTTTTTTGAGTTGGCGTCCCACTCTTGTCACCCAGGCTGGAGTGCAGTGGCACGCTCACAGCCACCACAGCCTCAAACTGCTGGGCTTAGGTGATCTTTCCACCTCAGCCTTCCAAGTGGCTGGAACTACAGACTCAAGCCACCACGCTTGGCTAGTTTTTGTGATTTACTGTAGAGATGAGGTGTCACCAAGTTGCTCAGGTTGGTCTCGAACCCCCAGGTTCTGGCAATTCTCTCACCTTGGCCCCCCAAAGTGCTGAGATTACAGACAGGCTGAGTCACCACACCTGGGCAACAATTTACATTTCTAAGATAATAGAAACTTTATAAGATCACATCTACCAACTTATTCCAATTAAGATTATATTGTAAAATTTCTCTGGTAATGACTATGAGATGTTAAAGTAACGCTGACTTTTTTGCACAGATGGTTTTGACCACTTGTCATATTCGAAATTATACTTCATAAATTCTTCTAAGAGTGAACATTTCAAATATCAAAACACACAAATTTAGGCAACACTGTTGATAGAATAAAAAGGTTCAATGATCTTAAGTAGCAAGACACTAATTTTAGATTCAAGAATAATGCTATTACCCTAAATTGCACTAGTTGTTTGCTTCATTTTCAAGAGTTTTTCCCATAACCCAAAACTTATGACTGGGCAACAGTGTAGTGTTGCAGTAAGAATTTGTAATGCAGCTTATGTTGTCCTAGTAGAATGAACACATTTACTGGTGGTCTTCACAGTTGAGGTTACACCTAAACAATTTTGTCTAATTGAAGACTCCATATTTTAATGATGTATGTTCTACAAAACATTATGCAGTCATAATAAATTATAGTACATATCAAAAGTTGAAATACAATCCCAGATATAACAGTCTCTAGAGAAGGAAAACAAAACAAAAATATACATGGTACCACCCATATCTCAATTACGTGAATCTCAGGCTCACACCTGTGCCAGCACTTTGGGAGGCCAAGGTTGGGTGGATCAATTGAGCCAGGAGTTCAAGACCAGCCTTGGCTGATACATAAAACACAGCAAGACCTAGTGTCCACAAAAACATTAGTCCGGCGTAGTGGTGCATGCCTATAGTCTCAGTTACTCTGGAAGCTGAGGCTGAAGGAGCGTCTGAGCCCAGGAGGTTAAGGCTGTGATGAGCCATGATCATGGCACTGCATTCCAGGCTGGGTAACAGAGTGAGACTCCAAATTAAAAAAAAAAAATGTTATGAGCCTCTATTTATGTAAACAAGATTCCTGACACACACAATCATTTTACTTAAGACATCCTTTGTCCATGTAGGCAAAAAATTGAACACATTGGTTAAAGTACCAACAAATGGCTCAAGAAAGAGCAAAAATTACATAATGAATAGGCTCCCAGAATGCAATTCTTGGGAAGTCAGAGAATTTCAAGAGTGCCTAGGCACAAAATATGAACCTGCCTTTTAGTAAACAAAGAATACCAAAAGGAATGAATATTGTTTCATCTTCAAGTAATTGGGGTAGATAACAACACCTACTTGCACCCTACTCACAGGGCAGCTGTCTTATCTCACTTGTCCTGAGGTAATAAAACACTAAGTGAAAAGTAATGGACTGCTTTCTGCCTCATGTTCTCATTTTATGACAACATTCTACAAATAATTCTAAAATGTGTTTCTGTGCATAACTTTCTGCACTGCTGAAATATTCTGCACTGCCTTAAAAAACAATCTGCCTAAGGCTAAATGTGCACAAGGCACAGGTCACACATCGCGGGAAGACACCATACTATACATACATCTTTAAAAACTGTTTACAGAAGTTATGTATACACGGTGGAATTATGGGTGATTTACAGGTGATTTTAGTTTTATTTTTCTGATCTCTATGCTTCCTAAGAAGTAATGAGTTTAAATTACCATTCAAAAATTTTAAGTTCATTTTATAAAATAAATAGGATCATGATGATAGAAAAGCAAAGCAAACAAAACAATGACAGGTCAATAAATCAGAGTAAGTAAAAAGCAGAAAAGAAAATAAAAAGGCTAACAGAAAAAATGAAAAGAGAGAAACATAAAACTTCCTTAAGTACATTTAAAAAGTGGCATCATAAAGAGATAGACCTTTTTTGGTCAAATGTAAGGATTATGGTAAAGGAGTTAAGGTTGTAGTGGCTCATTTGCTTGTTACAACATAAGGAAAAATGCTCCCATTAATGTCAGCACCTTGGCACAACATTCCTCTCTTATTTTGATTGAACTCAGAGTGCTACGTTGGAAAAAGGAATCTTCTAATTCAAGTAGGATTTCTCAACCCCAGCACTAATGATACTTGGGGTTGGAAATTCTTCATTTGGGAAGGAGATATCTTCTTCATTACAGATGGTTATCTGACCTGACATTCTCAACCCCATTTTCTACTTGATTGTGACAACCAAAATTATCTCCAAACATTGCTGAGGTGGGGAAAAGGGAAGGCAATGACCCCACATTGAGAACCACTGGTTTGTCAGGAAACCCACAGAATGATGTTTTTATAAAAACTTCACTAATTTTCATCTACTATACGATGGCCATGTCACATATTTTACAGGATGAAATGCCACTATACTCCAAGTATTGTCACACATGACTAATGTCATTCATAGTAAGATTTGTATGATAGAGGAATTCTCTGAGGAGCAGGGTTTGAAAGCAAAAATCACCTTCAACATAATAGTTATATTTACTAGATATTCGATAAGACATCCAATAACTATGACTAGAGTATAAGGATTACGCAAGGGCAAATGTTTCATCTTCAAGTAATTGGGGTAGATAAATTAAAGATTAACTTTAAAAAATTCAAAATTGACAATTTTTCATTTTACACCAATTTTTTTCCTTTTGTGTCTTTTATATTTCCCCACTTTTAAAAGACATATGTGCTCACTGTGGAAAAATTTTTAAAAGATGGCATAAAGAAAAGGAAAAAGTAACTCATCTTCCCAGAAATAACTGCATTTTAGAGGCTACGCTCTTATTTCTTGCAATTCTTTCTTCTTAACAGATGGGCCTGTAAGTATATGCTGATATCATTATATAATCTTTGAAAACAGAATTCTTGGTGGCTGCATATTCTATCTTTCATAGAGTTTTTTTTTTTTTACATTTTTAACAAAGTATCAAATACATATAAAAATGTGTATAAATTTACTAGGCAACCAGCATCCAGATCAAGAAATAAATCAGTATCAATATCCCAGAAGCCTCCACTGTATCCCGTTTCAAACACTAAAAACCACCAAAGAGTAACCATTATCTAGGCTACTAAATATAATAGTTCACCTGATTTTAAACTTGATATAAATGGAATAATAGAGATAAACTCTCTTGTGTCTGGCTTTTTTCCCTCAATATTATGTTTATGAAACTCATCCACATTGTTCCATGGAGTTGTAGTTTATTCTGGTCTTGCTATATAGTATTTCATTCTATGAATAGGCCACAATTATCCATTCTATTGTTTTTTGACATTTGGATAGCTATTTGAAAATATTTAGTTATTCTGAATAGTGCTGCTATGAACATTCTTAAATGTGTCTTTGGGTGACCATCTGGATATACTTCTGTTAGGTATAAAATTAGAAGAGGAATTACTGGGTCATAAGGTATGCTGATGCACATAAGAGGAATGTAAATTAATATAATCACTTCTAAAAACTGGTGCTTTAGCCTAGGTACCAAGTCTGTAATCCCAGTACTTTGGGAGGCAGAGGCGAGATGACTGAGCCTAGAAGTTCAAGACCAGCCTGGGCAACATGGCAAGACCCTGTCTCTACAATAAATGAAAAAATTAGCCAGATGTCAGAGCATGTGCCTGTAGTTCTGGCTAGTTGGAAGGCTGAGGCAGAAAGATCGCCTGAGCCCAGTTGGGGGGGCCATGAGCATGCCACTCCACTCCAGTCTGGGCGACGGAGTGAGACTCCAACTCAATCAACCAATCAATACTGGTGCTTTCACAAAGACTTTTAAATGAAAATCAACATTTACAATTAACTGCTATACAACCTATGTAAATAACAACATAACATCCAGCCATTAAAAGCATTCTTATTAAAGGATATATGGCGAATGATATATGCCAACTGATCCACTAACAAGGTACTTTTAACGGTTCCTAATCTTGTATAAATAAGCAATTTTTCTATTACAATTAATGAAATTATGGCCCTTAAAAGGACCAAAGTGGAAAATAAAACATTGCATATACTTTTTCTAATTCAATTAGGGGAAAAAAATATTTTGAAACACTGAGATATTAAATAAAATTAGGCACTTATAGCAAGCCTGAACAGGTATGAGCTGACAACAACACGTTAATAACTAAACTGTTAACAGATACACCAAAATCATGTTTTCACTTTATCAGAGAATAGAACATTATCAAATCAGTATATGTCAAAGAAAACCTGAAGCTGTATAAGTAAAACAGCACTAAAAATCAGAAAACTTGTAATCAGTTGAGACACAATGAAAAGTACATAAATATGAGACAGAATTCAATCTAGAAATGAAACACTAATCTAATTCTTTTTGTAAAATCACACTGAGGTATGAGTGACATACAGAGAGTTGCACATATTCAACATATACAACTTGATGAGTTACTAACCTAATTTTTTATGTACTTAAGAAACTGAGACACAAAAGGATCCACTCAAATGGAAGAACAATGCCATTATCAAAGTGTTTCTATTTTAGCATAAGTTTAATCTCACTTGTCATATTTAGTTTCCTTTATATATTAGACAGTTCAAGAACACTTAACTGCAATTTTAAAAAAGAGTAATTACCACTGTGTTTCCGAATCAAAAGAGCATAAGTATTACTATGCCTTTGTTTCTGTTGGAGGGGATCTAACCAAGATTGCTGAAAAAAGTAACAATGAGTAATAAAATATTAACCATGTAAGGAGAAAATCTCTAAACTTAAATCTCTTTGCTCTTGGATGTCCCCTCTGAGGGGACATCATAAATCTAACAACTCAGATGTTCCATTCTCAGGGAACATAAAAAGACTGCTGGTGATAATAGAGAACAAATTCACACCAGCACAAATTTTTCAAAAACGTCTGTTTCCCTGAAGTTTTCAATTCGAATTGAACAAAAAAGCAAATAAAGAGATAGAATATATACTGAGATATGTGTAAAAAAAAAATCAGCTGGCGTTACGTGAAGTGCTTTCATGGTGGTGTACAGACTGGACAATAAATTACATATATTAACAAAGGAAGAGGAAAACAAGACTTCTTAAACAGAAAAACACCAGGTAGAAGACGTCAAACTATTGCACAATATGTATCAATGAGCCTGCAATGTTTGAGTGTAACTGTTTTACACATTAATACACATTAGAAAAATAGAAGACTTAAATTTTTATTTTTTTGGTCATAAGTTCCTCCAAAATTCCCTTAAAGCTAAATATTTTTACGATAAAATAATTAATTCCAATGCTAAAAATGTAATATGAAGTGATTCGTTTTTCACTATTTCTTTAAAAAGTACTGTCAAGTTGCCAGTAGGTGATCCACGAGATGTCTCTGAGTGCAAAGGTTAATATGAAAACCACAATTACTAAAAAACAGATTGATACAGGCACAATAAATACTATAAAAACACCACAAATAATCAATAAGAATGCACAAAAAAGAACATTACTGCATAAAATTTTTTTAAATTCCTCTTTACCTGTTGTTTCCTAAGTTTTCAAGGCAACCTTCAATGAATCTCATTCGAATCTGTCTATCTGTAAACCAGCATACCAAGGAACAGAGAAGTTTTTCTGCTTCATTTATTAATCCTTCAGAAAGATTAATCTATAAAAAAGTATATACATAGTTATTACTTATCCTAACTGCATCCTGCAGAAATTTCAGTCTTTTAACTCTATTAAGTGACTTACTGCATCATCATCTTGGACTATATCCCATAACAAAGTGTTTCCTTTCTTGCAAACATTATCCAAATTAATGTCTGTCACAGCATTACTATTGAACTGATGTTTATGAACTGCAGGTCCTGAAGGGGCAAAATACTGCACATTATAGAAGACTGCAACCGACTGAAATTGGGAATTATAACATTTACAAATTGAACAAATTCAAGTAAAAGTACAATAAAGCTCTTCTTAGATCACAAAATTAGCACAATACTAATCTTATGAATATAAAAGAATAGTACTGCTTAGAGCTTGATAAGACTACAATGAAATGAGATTCCTTTCCACAGTCTCTTTGATATTTCTAATAAATATGATTATTTAATGTTTCCATATGTCAAGAGAACTGTATATAAATACTTCAAACAGTGTAAAAACAATGTATTTGAAATACTTCTTTTAACTAAAGGACATGCCTCTAAAATTTCCTTAATCTCTTATATCCCATTATTCTTATAGTGATTATCTCTTATAATCCCTACATTTAAAAAGACACTTTTTTATTGGAGATAATTTACCCAAAGATTCAATTACATTAATAAAGATTCTATTACAATAATTCAGGCTTTTTGAATGTCAGACTAAATAATCACTATTTCTATTATATTAAGCAAAAATGCTTCTTAACAGTTTTACTAAGAGATTTACTTATTATTCATGTACAACGATGTCATTAATCAGGAATAGTGTAACCATCACCACAATCTAGTTTTAAAACATTTTCACCACCCCAAAAGCATTCCCTTATATAAACAAACGTAATCCCTGATCCCATCCCCCAGTCAAAATCTGCTTCATCAACTCCATAAATTTCATGTAAATGGAATTGTATAACATGGAATCTTTTATGGCTGGCTTCTGTCACTTAGCATGTTTCTGAAGTTCCTTATAAATAATAATGCTCCATTATATAGAAATATGCATTTTGCTTATCACATTCACCAGCCACAGGGCATTTGGACAATTTCTAGTTTGGGACTATTATGAATAATGCTGCCTTAAAGATCTGTGTAACAAGTCTTTGCATGTTTTCTTTTCTCTTGGGTAAATTTCTAGGAGTGAAACAGCTGGGCCATATGGTATGTATATTTTTAACATTTTTAGAAACTATCCAATTTTTTTCCAAAATGGTTGTTCCATTTTACATTCCCATCATCAATTAGTTCCTGTTCTTCCAACTCCTTCTCAACAGACTGCTATGGTCACTCTTTAAAATTTCAGCCATTCTACTAAGTGTGCAATAGAATCTCATTGTAGTTTTTAATTTGCATTTCTCTAATGACTAATAATGTTGAGAATCTTTTCAGGTGCTTATTAGCCATTTGTATACTTTCTTTGGTGACATAAATCATTAGCCACTTTTTTTTAAGATAGGAAAATACAATTTATTTAGAAAGTAAATTAGAGAGAGAGAGAGGAGATTCACCTCCCCAAGGTAGGGGAGGAGGCCAAAGCTAAGAAGCATGGCAGCAGTAGCTTAGAGAGCCATGAAGCACACCAGAGTTTAGTTAAAGCAATGGCCCATTTGCCACTTTTTAATTAGGTTATCTTACTACTAAACTGAAAATGTTCTTGGATATTCTGGGTACAATCCCTTTCTAGACACAAAATTTTCAAATATTTCTTCCAGTCTATGGTTTGTCTTTGTTTTTTGGGGTGTTGGGAGGTTGTTTGGATATTTGCCTTTTAAAATTTTTTTTATTAAAATACAATATGCATAGATAATCAAGACAGATAAAATTTTTTATCACCCCAGAAAGTTTCCTTGTGACTTTTTACAATGAATTCCGAACCCCAAATCCAAGGCAATCACTGAGCAGATTTCTATCATTATTCTTCTGCCTCAGCCTTCGAGTAGCTGGAATTACAGGCGCACGCTACCACACCCAGCTGATTTTTTGATTTATTGTAGAGATGAGGTCTTGCCAAGTTGCCCAGGCAAGTCTCGAATCCACGGACTCAGGCAATCCACTCACCTCAGCCTCCCAAAGCGCGGGATTACAGGCTGAGCCACCGAGCCCAGTTTCAATATTACTTTTGACTTTTCTAGAACTGTACATATGTGATATAGTATGCATTCTTTCTTTTTAAAATTATTTTTTATTTTTGTATTTGAGTCAGGGTCACACTCTAATGTACAGGCTGGAATGCAGTGGTACGATCATGGCTCACCAGAGCCTCCAACTCCTGGACTCAAGCGATCCCCCTGCATCAGTACTCCCAAGTAGTTGGGACTATAGGTGCTCACCACCATATCTGGCTTTTTTTTTTTTTTGGTAGAGACAAGGTCTCACTATGTTGCCCAGGCCTCTGCCTCCCAAGCTGCTGGGATTACAGGCGTGAGCCACTGTGCCCAGCCTCCTTGTCTATACCTTTTTTTTTCTCAGAATGTTTTTTGATATGCATCCATGGTGTTGGATGTGTCAGTAGTTCTTTCCTATTTATCGATAAATAGAATTCCACCATGTGAATATACCAGTTAATTCTAGTTGAGGGCTTTACAAATAAAGCAGCAGGCATGAACATTCACATACAAATCTTTTTGCAGATATGTTTTCACTTCTCTTGAGTAAAAATCTAGGGCAGGAATTGCTGGTTCATATAGGTATATATTTAACTTTGAGAAATTGATAATAAAACAATTCTCCAAGGTGGCTGCATTTTATACTCAACAGCAATGTATGACAGTTCCAGTTCTGCCTCCTTAGTGTCATTCCTTGATACTGTCGGTCCTTAATTTTACTCATTCCAATAGGTCTCTAGTAGTACTTCACTGTGGTTTCAACTAGTATTTCCTGACGAGACTCAGAATGCAATCACTGACCATTTCTATGTATCATCTTTTATGAAGTATCTCTTCAAGTCTTGTTCATTTTTAAATTTTATTGTTTTACTGTATTGAAAGAGTTCTTTACAGTACTCAAAAGATACAAAGTGGATTTGGAAAGCATTAAAACATGAAATAATTTTGTTCAATTTCTAATTCTATATAGTAAAAAAAATGTAAAATACTGATTAAGAGGAAAATATATGATTACAATTTAATAAATATGGCATCACAATCAATCTGATGAGCTCTATCTTAAACCTGTTCAACGGCCACAATAACAAAATTAAAAAGTCAAGGTAACTTAACCTAGACAGACCATGTACATGGAAAATTTAAAATCAGTAAGCAGCTGTCAGAGTCCACAAGCTGTGCCTCTAAGTCTCATCATGACCTTTTAGCATAAGCCCAATTCATCACATTTTTTTATATTGTAACATACTGGCATCCCAATACCCACTTACCAGGTTAGCAGATGAAGATAATATCTAACCAAGCAAAGAGGTGCATAAAGGCCTTTAATCTGCCAATTCTAAAACTGTTTCTGCCTTTCTTATTTTTTTCTCCCTTTCCTCCTTAATCTCTTACTACTCTTTAACCTTCTCTATCCCCCATTCTTCCAAGTCTGGTTTTTTCTTTTTACTTTTCCTAGATTGATTCAGATTGATCAGAATAATCACTTCTCAAACACTTTAATCATAACAGTTGAAATAAACACTTTGTCCTTTGGCAGTCATGCATCCTTATTTACCCCAAACCCTCCCTATCCCCCAAGCAACAACTAATCTATTTTCTGTCTACAGATTTGCCTATTATGGACATTGCATATAAGGAATCATACAAGATGTGATCTTTTGTGATCTATTATTTCTAGGTCTTAATATTTCTGGATATAAAATCTAATAGTCATATATTTTCTAAAATATAAAACTGTTACGCCTACATATCACTACATACATTTTATTTTCCCAGATCAACATCACTAGATAGAACTGCAGGCCTTATTTATATTCATGATATTGTATTTATAGTAATTTCACTCCCTTGGAAAAAAAACTACCATATGAAAGCTATTTTGAAAAAAATGTAAGTATCATAACATTACCTGTTGATTCTTTTTAACAATGTAATATAAGTTATTTCTGTTTTGAAGAAGGTACAAGATTTTACTTACTACAGAACCTTACCTTGACTGAGATGTTCATGGTAAATGGATGCTAAATTAGGAAGATGTTGTTGGAGATGAGATGTTAGTTCCGCATGTGAATTAATCTGAACTAGCTCCTCTTCACATCCAGATTCTTCACCATCAAAATCAGCCATATTTTTTTCTGATTTTGCACTGACTTGGGAACTGCTGCAACTGACATCATCTGCACTTAGCATATCATCAACCATATGCCTACAACAGAGAGAAAAACACAAAGTGAGTGACTACAAATTTAAACATACTTTGTAACTGATAAAAAATACCTCTGTTAAAACAACTGGCACAAATTACAAAACAGTCCGAAACAAAGCAACATCAGTTTATTAATAATCTAGAATATTGAAAACTTTACAAAAACTGAAAAGCCCAGATGTCAGAAATATTTAATATTTTTAAATTATACACACATATTATAAGGACTGTTAACATACTTCAGTAGAGCAACTTCAAAGAGAACAATTTTAGGTGACATCAGTAAATATTCACTGTTACATATTATTTTATAAACTCAATCACAATGTGAAACCACAAAACTTACTTATATTTATTCATACAACTGCAGAGTCAAGCCATAAAAATATTTCAATTTAAGGATGCAATCTACATGGAGTTAATATTAATTGAGCAATATTTAACTCAACCAAAATGTATTAAACACTTACTTCTAAAATATACTGTACTGGGTATTCTAAAAGATGTAAAGACAAAAGAATAAAAATATATGAAACTCATAGCTGATTTACAGACTGACAAGTATCATCATTATACACAGAACATGAAAAGGGCTCAAGTGAAAAATTAAATCGTTAAGTCTTGTGGGGTAAAGGGTAAGAGTACGTGTCAAGACTAATAGATATGCAATGCGCTAAACTGAATATGTCGCACATCAGTTTTGTAATAAACTAATTGCTTTGTCTTCATCATGAGCATTGCTAGAAACAACTTTGAACGTTCATATCTATAATGTCAAAAAGCAAGCCAGTGATTTTCACTCAAGGGCAAGGTCAGCCACCAAGGCAGACATTTAGAAATGTCTGGAGACATTTATAGTTGTCACAACTATGCGGAATCTAAAAACAGGAGTGGCTGTGCTGGTAAACTTTCCACAATGCACAGGGCAACATTCACAATGCTGCAAATTCAAAACAAAAAATTATCTGGCCCAAAATGTCCATGGTGCCAAGGTGAAAAATACTGACTTAAACTCAGATGTGTTAGTTATAAGGATAAAATTAAAAAGCAAAGAAAATAAAAAAATAATACATACATATATGTAAGTTCACTCAAACAACTAAACACTTCTGGAAGATCTGACAAATTGTCAAGTCTAAGAAAACTCATACTGATAAACTGCATATTCACATTTCGTCATCAATTCAAATACCATTTGTAATGACAATAATAGCAACTAACATTTATCAAGCACTTATTTTGTACCAATTACATTAATCCATGAAATCTCACAGTATACTCATGAGACATATTTTTCTTATTTTATAGATGAGAAAAATGGAAAGAAAAATTAAGTACTCTGATTAACATAATACCAGTAAGAGAATCACTTATTGTTAAATACTATGGGTATATATCAGATAAACAAAAAGCTTTATGCTGAAACTTATCCTTATTAATACCCTAAAATTAAGAGATGCATAAAATTTCCCTTTTCACTGTCACAATTTATCTTATATCTTCATTGAGGCAATTATTACAAGAAATTTAAGATCTAAACCTGTACTATCCAATATAACTGTGCTGTCCAAAACAATACCACCAGCCATATGTGGCCGTTTCACATGTAAAAAGAGGATGGTCTAAATTGAGATATGCTGTAAGTATAAAGTATGCAATGATTATTGAAGACTTAGAAAAAGAATAAAGCCGGGCTCGGTGGCTCAGCCTGTAATCCCGTGCCTTTGGGAGGCTGAGGTGAGTGAATTGCCTGAGCCCACGGGTTCAAGACCCGCATGGGCAACTTGGCGACACCTCATCTCTACGATAAATCAAAATTCAGCCAGGTGTGGCAGCGCGTGTCTGTAATTCCGGCTACTCAGAAGGCTGAGGCAGAAGGATCGTCAGAGCCCAGCAGGTCGAGGCTGCGGTGGCCGGGAGCAGCCACTGCACTCCAGTCTGGGTGACAGAGTGAGACTCCAACTCAAAAAAAAAAGAAAAGAAAAAGAATAAAAAATATCTTACTAAATTTTATACTGATTATATGTGAAAGTGATATCGTAGACTGATTTAAATAAACTATATCATTAAAATTAATCTCACTTGCTTCATTTTACATTTTTAAATGTTCCACTAGGAAACTTAAAATTATCTATTTGTAGCTTGTATTTGTTATGTGCATTATAGCATATTGAACAGTACTAATCCAGAATAATTTGCAAGTGAATAAATTTATAGGCTATAGTGTTTCCATAATGGAAATACAAGCTGAATATTTATTTTGAAACAGGCTTACCCATCGTGGTGATGGTGGTGGTGGTGGTGGTGGTGGTGATGCTGTGGACCAATAAACTGTCGACAATTAAATAATTCATTTCCAATAGTCTCCCCAAGAAAGTCACCAGTTCGTGTTATACACGACTCCTGAGACCCTTGAGCTATATGAGCAGCATTCATTTCCCCAGAAATATCATGTTCTGGGTCTTCAGAGTGAGAACAAGGATCCAGCATTCGTATTCGATTATCTACTGATGGCAATGACTCAGTATTAAAAACCAGGTCCTTTCCTGCTCCATTGTTTGTCCCATTTCTTTCTGATGGGCCTTGGGAATCACCCAAACAAATGCCGGCTTGACTTTCTAACTTTCTGTTCAGAATATCTGCACTACAACTGCTTTTGGGAGGATTATGACCATGATCATCATCTTCATCTTCTTCTTTAAGGGCTTCAATATCTGCAATATCTTCTGACTGTACCTCACTGCCAGGGCTCCCAGCTGACTGGCTGGCATGGCTAGAATTGACCTCATTGCTAGATCCATCGCTATGCCCACTACTGCTACCAGGACCACTGCTTCCATCTTCACCACTGTTGGCAGTTTCATCAGAACTTCCCTGCATGGATTCCTGTATTTTGAAACAAATAGACTTAAATAAATATTTAAACTCGTTTTTCAAAAAAGTAACATTAACACATTTTACTTTTATTTTTGTTTTGTGAGTTGGAGTCTACTCTGTCACCCAGGCTGGAGTGCAGTAGTGGCACGCTCATGGCCACCACAGCCTGGACCTGTTAGGCTCAGGCAATCCTTTTGCCTCAGCTTTCCACGTAGCTGGAACTACAGGTGCAGACCGCCATGCCCACCTAATTTTTTTTTTTGATTCGCTGTAGAGACGAAGTCTCATCAAGTTGCCCAGGCTGGTCTTGAACCCCTGGGGACTCAAGCAATCCTCTCACCTCAGTCTCCCAAAATGAGTACAGGCTTGAGCCACCGTGCCCGGCACAGTGTACTTTTTAAAAAGGCTGCCATCATCTTGTCACATTCCTTTAAACAATACAAAATGGAATTAAAAACTCAACTGAAAAGGACACTGAAGTCAGGCGCAATGGCACACACTTGTAATCCCAGCACTTTGGGAGGCCGAGGCAGGAGGATCACTTGGGCCCAGGTGTTCCAGACCAGCCTAGGCAACAAAGTGATACCCAGTCTCTACAAAAAAAATAATAAAATTAGTCAGGTATGGTGGTGCACGCCTACAGTTTCAGCTACTTGGGAGGCTGAGGCAGAAGGATAGACTGAGCTCAGGAGGTCAAGGCTGTAGTGAGCCATGGTCATGCCAATACACTCCAGCCTACGCAACAGACTGAGACCCCAAATCAAAATTTTTTTTAAAAAAATTGAAAATATTACTTAAATTAGAGGAAAGTCCTGAACATGAACTATGTTTATTTTCCCAGTTCAAGTAAAAAACATGCCAGACACCCAAAAATCCCTTTAAAAGGAGGAAAACGTATTTTCATACCTCTGTGTCTGAAAGTCGTTGTTGTACATGTTTGGTTCTATTAATAAGTTGCTCATCCATTTCAATGTCACTGCCTCCACTTTGATGTGTATCACTGTTATCACTGCTTTGAGGACTAGCTGCAGGTGACCCTATATAAAATATATTTTATATTATTTTATTTATTTTTAGATTAGAAAATATAGTTTATTTAGAAAGTAAGTGAGAGAGAGAGAAGATTCACCTCTCTAAGGTAGGAGAGGGGGCCAGAGATTAGGAAACATGGCAGTAGTGACAGGTCAAAGAGCACATAGTCACACCAGAAGTCTAGTATAGCAATGGCCAAAATATATTTTTTAAAATTTTTATTTCTAATGTGTATTGACAGGGATCCAACAGAATTACATTATCTTATGATTCCTTGAGCTATTTACCAAAGCCTTAAGCTAAGTAGCTGAAAATATAATCTCTAAATACATTAATATCTGCCAATGATTTCTAAAATGATATATAAGATTTCAATTAAAAATCAAGATATCAATGGTTTTAAGTAAAACTGGTAAGCTAGATAACTAACTGAAGGGTTAAATTGCCTTCTCAAATGAACTTTATGACTCTAATACAAATATATTTTGTATAAAACCAACTGACCAAAAAAGATCACAAAAACAAAACTTAAGTCATATTTTCATGAATTTCTAAGACTCAACTTACAAGGTGATGGAGCTGCTCTTCTAAGCTCTTCTTCCTCTGAAGGAAAGGAAAAAACAGGAGGAAAACATTCTAAGTGACTGAGCTTCTTTGGGACAGCATATCAGTTGTTCATATTATATAACCAACAAGACACAGGTAGAGAAACCTGCAAAAAGGTAAGTCCCCACCAACTGCAGTAGTTGCTGTGGGTGCCTGCACGGAAAAGCCTAAGAAAAGAGTAGTATATGATGTCAGGAGATAAAAATTTGGTTTAAGTAAAGTTTTAGAATGCCCTTGAAAGCTCTATTTGTTTAAGATACCCATAAAGCATCTGACATGGTAGAAAACTTTGAAGTAGAAAAACCAATAACTACTAAGATTTTATTAGTATCCATTGCTTGAAAGATAAAACAAAAACATGAACTAATCACAGTTTACTGATTCTTTTATATACACTGCCTCCCCTCACAAACTATTTTAAAATAATTTTAATGTATTAGCAGAAAACGCTTCAGAATGTAAGTCAGAAATTTTGGACAACATACTTCAAAACACATTATACTTCACTAACCTTTTTTATTGCCAATGGGAATATTAGTATTTAATAAAGATGCAAAAGAACTCTGTTTAGACAACTGAGCCTTAGCTGCTAGTGCATTATTCCACAGTGCTTTAATTAACATGGATGCCAAGTACAGTGTCTAAGAGAGAAAAAGAGAGAGATCAAAGTTGGAGGTTCTTAAGTGATACTGTAGCAAATTTAATACCCTTTTTGTCTAACTGAAATACCAACACTAATAAAATACAAGTTAAATTATCTGAATCACAGTGATAAATAAATGCTCACATTACAGGAAAAAAAAACTACCATTATGTTTCAAATACATTACCTGTTCAGTATGAACACTTGGCTCAAGAGCAGAGACCAGATTAAGTAGATGCCTAAGTGGTACAGGATCCAAATTTTTGATGAGTGAAGGAAATAAGTCATGTATATACCGACTACAATGTTTCAACTAGAAAATAAAGGTAGAGAGAACAGTCAAACATAATTGCCCAACATAACTAAATTACCTGATATGAAAAAAGTGACAAGAGTTTATAAGGTCAAGCCAGGCTCGGTAGCTCAGCCTGTAATCTCACGCCTTTGGGAGGCTGAGGTGAGTGGACTGCCTGAGCCTGCGGGTTCGAGACCCGCCTGGGCAACTTGGCGAGACCTCGTCTCTACAATAAATCAAAATGAGCTGGGTGCGGTAGCTCGCACCTGTAGTTCCAGCTACTTGGAAGGCTGAGGCGGAAGGATCGCTGGAGCCCAGCAGGTCAAGGCTGCGGTGGCCAGGAGTGGCCACTGCACTCCAGTCTGGGCGACAGAGTAAGACTCCAACTCAAAAAAATATAAAAAAATAAGAGTTTATAAAGTCAAGATGTTGGCCAGTACACTACTATTTTTTAATATGTAGGTAAAATGCTTATTACCAAAACTCATAAATGACAGTGCATAACATAGTAAAGATAAATTCAATGTAAACAGAGTCTATCTTGTCTGTCTGTCTACATGAGAAGGTTGTGGCAATGTTGCCCAGGATGGTCTTGAACTCCCGGCCTCAAAAAAACCACTCCACCTTGGCATACTGAGTAGCTGGAATTATAAGTGTAAGCTACCGTGCCCAGCTCCTCAAGTTAAATAGAAATTTTTAAACAAACAAACCAAAGCTTAATTTCCTAATTATAAGAGGGAAGCCTACAATAAATAAGTTTCCAGAATCCATGTATAAACAGCATGCCAATAAAATTTATGCACATGTTATTAACATAAAAACCATGCAAACAGTAAATTAAAATGTAGGAAATCACAACTAAAATAATAAATTACAATTAGGAAAGAAAAAAACAGTAAAATATCTCAAGTGTACTATATTTCTCCTATTAAATGTTTATAAAGTATTTATACAACACTTATTTTACTGGAGCACACATTAGAAATTTTTATCATAAAGACATCTGTAATAATAAACCATAAAATACAAAGATTCCTTTGATATAATAAATAAAAATATGCAAATACATTAGATAATATATATATAAAGGGATTTATAAAAATATTACATCATATAAAAGTGCTTGTAGCCATAAAGCTGTTAGCTACTAAATCAAGATAAAGCAACAAACATAAGCTTAGACAAGTAATTTCTAACTTGAGGGTTTTTAAAGGTTAAAAAGCTGAGATTTCCTATTTATTTTTGATACATAAAAAGTCTATAAGAAAGTGTATATATTTTTGCTCCAAAACAGTGATTTTTTTTTTTATATCTTAAAGGTAGAAATCATAAGAATTTCCTTCTCTTGCTTCTCTATAAGAGTAAATATGCTGAAGCTGAAGGTGAAATAAATGCAATAAAATAATGTTCGAAGAATTCTTCTGTGTTGATGAGCTTTCTTTTAATGAGACTATACAGGTTAAGTATCCCCTATCTGAAATGGTAAGGATCAGAAGTGCTTCATATCTTAGAATTTTTCAGATTTTGAAATATTTGTGTCATATACTTACTAGTAGAGGATTCCTAATTTGAAAATTCTAAATCTGAAATTTCTTTTGAGCATCATATTATCACTAAAAAAGTTTCAAGTTTTGGGGCATTTCAAATTTTGATCTTTTGAATTAGAGATACTACTATACTAACAATTTATACTTGCTTTTGGCCAATAAATAATTACTATATCCTTTTTCTAATTAAATTGTGATTAAAAAACATAGTATATAATAAATTTCTGATTTTCTGCCAAATTAATCATTAGTATAATATGATTTCCATAATACACGTCATGTTGATAATTAAATACCACAAGTTTCCTTTTTAGAGCATTAATCTGCTACCTGTTTATTAATTGTTAGTGCCAAGCCCCTTGGCAGAAAACTATGAAATACTATAACTGAGGCAAGAAGTACATATTTTAGATGTATGCATTATAATAGCAAATTCAAAAGTACAGAAAAAATATTATTAAGACTGCATGAAGCCGGGCTCAGTGGCTCAGTCTGTAATCCCGCGCCTTTGGGAGGCTGAGGTGAGTGGATTGCCTGAGTCCGCGGGTTCGAGACCCGCCTGGGCAGGCGAGACCTCATTTCTACAATAAAATAAGAAAATTAGCCGGGCATGGTTGCACGCGCCTGTAATTCCGGCTACTCGGAAGGCTGAGGTGGAAGGATCGCCGGAGCCCAGCAGGCTAGGCTGCGGTGGCCGGAAGCGGCCACTGCACTCCATTCTGGGCGACAGAGTGAGACTCCAACTCAAAAAAAAAAAGATTGCATGACTCAAGTTCTGATTAAAATGGCAGTATGAAACCGGTTCACAGACTCTCCTTTACTAGTTATCGAAAAGAAAAAAGAGGAAAAGGACATCCAGGAAGATGGCAGATAGGAAATGCCAAAAATTCACCTCTGCACCTAAACAACAATTGTACTAACAGAAACTATGTGATGCAATTATTCTGAAACCCTAGAGTAAACTTGAACTCTTACACTTCCAGGGGAAAGCATGGTTGGTAAATTCTGGTTAATATCAGCCAATTTCAGCCTATAGTGCCATATCTGCTACCAAATCCTCACTTCTCCATTCCATGGCAGGCAGTTATGAGGACAGCAGTACAGGTTTCTGGTGCAGTTGACTAGAGTCACGATGAGGAATAAGGACCATGTCCTACAAATATCAGAGCTCTGTGTTCTGATAGCTGATTGCTAGTTCTGATTGATGAGGTATAGGCATAGAGGTTGGCTGCCACTGTTTCAACACAAACTAATCTGAAGTGATTACCAGAGGATTTAAAAGAGTTGTACTTGCTTTGGAGGGGAAAAAAACTTTAATTTGTGTGTAAGGAAATTTATAAAACTACTATACATGTACAGGGAAAAACATAAGACATCCGCTCAGAAAAGATATAAGCAGACTGTAAGCTTTCATGTCAGGCTAATCCCTAACACAGAAAAACCCTACAATAATGAGGAGGGGGGGAAAAACTAAAAGGAGGAAACCCTGGAATAGGAGTAGAAACTGATTTCCAAAGTTACATTAGTTCAAAATTCCAGTTTTCAACAAAAGGATTGTAAGATATACAAGTATGGCCCATTTAAGAGAACAAAATAAATCCATAGAAAATGTCCCCAAGGAAGCCCACCTGTTGATCACAAACTTTAAAACACTTATATTAAGATGCTCACAGAGCAAAGACAGAAAAACAACACATTAATGAAGTAAGATTATCAATAAAGGGACAGAAACCATAAAATGGAACCAAAAATAAATTTTGGAGCTGAAAAGTACAATAACTGAATTGAAAAACATGCAAGAATCCAAAAGCAGCACTGAGTAAGCAGAAGAAAGAATCACCCATCTTGAAAATAGGACAACTGAAATGATCAAGTCTGGGGAATACAAAAAAAAGAATGAAGAAAAGTAAGTAGTCTAAGGTAGCAGTCCCCAACCTTTCTAACATCAGAGACTGTTTTCATTGAAGATAATTTTTCCACAGAGGGTGGGGTGGGGGGGTGTTTCAGGATGATTCAAGTGCAGAACATTTATTGTGTACTTTATTTCTATTATTATCATGCAATATATAATGAAATAATTATACAACTCACCATTTAAAAAAAGAGATGTAGACAGAGGTGGTAAATAAAATAATGGGCAGGCCATGCATAGACTAAAATAAGTGTCAGATTCTGACTTACAGCCTGCCACCAGATGCAGTTGTACAACTGAAGAACATCAACTCACTTGTCACTCACTGATAGGGTTTTGATATGAGTCTGCAAGCAATTGATTTATTATGGTCTCTGTGCAGTCAAACCTCACTGTTAATGTTAATCTGTATTTGCAGCAACTTCCCAGCACTAGTATCACTGCCTCAGCTCCACCTCAGATCATCAGACATTAGATTCTCATAAGGAGTGTACGACCTAGATCCCTCACATGCACAGTTCACAATAGGGTTCCTGCTCCTATGAAAAGAATCTAATGCCGCCTCAGATATAACAGAAGATGGAGCTCAGGCAGTAATGTGAGTGACGGAGGCAACTGTAAAAACAGAAGAAGGTTCGCTCACTCACCTCCAGTTGTGAGGCCTGGTTCCTAATACACCATAGACAGGCGGTTAGGAACCCCTGGTCTATAAGACTTTTGGGATACCATGGAGTCAACTGACATATTCATTGTGGAAATCCCAGAATGAGGCTAGGCATGGTGGTTCATCCTTATAAGTACCTTGGGAGGCCAAGGAAAGAGGATCGCTTGCACCCAGGAGTTCAAGACGATCCTAGGCAATATAATGAGACCCTGCCTCTATCTAAAAAAGAAAAGAAATCCCAGAATGAGAAGAGAAAGGGATGAACAGAAAACAAAAAGAAAAAATGATGGAAAACAACTCCCATTTGATGAAAGACATGAATTTACAAATTCAAAAAGCTCAACAAACTCCAAGTAAAATAAAAAAGTGACACAAACCCAGACTGTAACAAGTCAAAGGTGAAACAAAAATCTCAAAAGCAGTAACTCATTACATACAAGAAATTTACAATAAGATTATTAGCCAATTTATCATCCAAAACTTTAAAGTTTTTGATGAGATATAGGCACAGAGGTTGGCTTGAAGGGCAGAAGGCAGCAAGTTGATATATTCAAAAAGCTGAAAGAGAAAACTTTCAATCACAATTCTACATTCAGCAAAACAATCCTTCAAAAATGAGAGAGAAATTAAGACCTTCCCAGAAAAGCAAGCTGAAGGAGTCTGTTGCCACTAGATTTGCCCTGCCAAAATTGCTAAAGGCAAGTTCTCAGTGTTTGGCTAGTTGCCAAATAGGAGAGGGAGACAAGATGGGGGGTAGCCACAAACTCCAGCTCCAGCCCCCTACTACTTGATGGCCTGATCATCAGCAGGGCAGCCAGGGCTAGTGTGGCCTAGCCTGAGTTGCAAGAGCAGTTCTTTCTTTACAGTGAGTCAAGCGGTTCAGAGACCCTAAAATGATTGAGGAAGAACTGTCTGATATGCTATGCTGGGCAACATGTGGAAGAACTAGCAGTTTGAAGTCTAAGCCTAAGTGAACATCTGTGAGCCCAGAGGTTGGGGCTCACAGATGTTCACTTAGGCAACACCTGGGCAATCAGTTGGTTGCTAGGGTGCTTCAAAGCCTTGGCCCTAAATTCACCTCCAACTCCTGACTGAGTGTCTGGTGCTCTTATGGAGCATAGAACTGGCCCTTGTTGTACTAGCAAGAACACTCAAACAAGAAATAAAAGCCATTCAAATTGAAAAGAGGTAAAAAGAAAATTATCTGTTTACAGACCAGATATACACAGAAACCCCTAAGACTTAAAAAAAAAACTGGTGAAACTAATAAATGAATTCAGTGAAGTTGCTAGACACAAACTGACAAAAGTCGGTGGTATCTCTATGTACAAACAGCAAACAATCTGAAAAGGCAAATAATAAAACAATCCCATTAACCACAGCAACAAGAAGAATAAAATACTAAGAAATATACTTAACCAAAGACGTTAAAGACTTGTATGTTGAAAATTGTGAACTTGGACGGATTTAGAGTCTATCATGCTCAGTGCTCTATCACAGAAACAAAGAACAGAGTACTATATGTTCTCACTCATCAGTGGACCTTGAACAATTATCATAATACTTAAGAAAGGGTTTGGCAGTAGTGGGAAACTGCCAGGGGGTGGGGGGATTGGCAGTTGAGGGAAATTGCCAGGGGAAAGAGGGGCACACCTCATCAACAAGGGTATCTGCTTAACGAACATTTGTATACCTAGCCCTGAACTGTACCCCACATCTTTAAAATAAAGAAAAAAAAAGAAAATTATGAATACTGATTGGGCATGGTGACTCATGTCTATAATCCCAACATTTTGGGAAGCGAAGGCAGGATTGCTAGAGCCCAGGAGTTCAAGACTAGCCTAGGCAGCATAGCAAAACCTTGTCTCTACTAAAAAATTGGAGAAAAAAAAAATAATAGCTGTGTGTGGTGACACATGCCTATAGATCAAGCTATCTGGGAGGCTGAAGCAGGAGAATCTATTTGATTCCAGGAGGTTGAAGCTGTGGTGAGGCATGATTGTGTCACTGCACTCTAGCTTGGGCAACAGAGTGAGATCCTAACTCAAAAATAAAGTACTCTTTGTTTAAAGGAAAAAAAAGGAAATATTGATAAAAAAATTTTATAAAGACAACACAGATAAATGAAAAGACATTCCAAGTTCAAGAACTGGAAGAACTAATATTGTTAAAATTATTATCCAAAGTGATACACAGAAATGATGTAATCCTTAGCAAAATCTCAAATGTATTATTTATAATAATGGGAAAAATAAAATCAACTCTAAAATTAATACTGAACTGAAAAAGACCCCAAATAGGCAAAGCGATCTTATCCAAGAACAGAGCTGGAGGTATTACAATTTCTAATTTGAAAATATATTCTAATACTACAGTATTCAAAACAATATGGTACCAGCATTAAATCAGACATATGGACCAATGAGAGGGGAGAGGAGGGGAGGGGGAAGAGGAGGGAAGGGGATGGGAGAGGTTGTCTCTTCAACAAATGGTGATGGGAAAACTGGATAGTCATATACAGAATAATTAAACTGGATCCTTATCTCACACCACATACAAAAATCAACTAAAAATAGTAAATATAAGGCTGAACCTTAAAACTAGAAAAAAAATAGGAAAAAATCTTTGACATTGTTCTGGGAAATGATCTTTTGGATATGACACGAAAGCACTAGACAAGTGAAATTTTATCAAACTAAAAAGGCTCTGCATAGCAAAGGAAACTGTACAGTAAACAATCAACAGAGCGAAAAGGCAACCTTCAGAATGGAAGAAAATATTTACGAACCATGT
Organism: Cephalopachus bancanus; assembly: GCA_027257055.1. Classification (NCBI taxonomy): domain Eukaryota; kingdom Metazoa; phylum Chordata; class Mammalia; order Primates; family Tarsiidae; genus Cephalopachus; species Cephalopachus bancanus. The sequence continues at coordinate 29,708 of JAPVLO010001808.1, read as the reverse complement.
ATCTGACTAGGGGCTAATATGCAAAATATATAAGAAACTCATATAACTCAATAGCAAAGAAAACAGAAACCTATTCAGGGCAAAGGACCTGAACAGACATTTCTCAAAAGACAACTGCAATATTATGATTTTTTTTACCTTTTCTTTGAGAGTTGGGGGTCACACTATGTTGCTCAGGGTGATCTTGAACTCCTGGCCTCAAGCGATCCTCCCACCTAGTTCTCCCAAAGTGCTAGGATTACAGATGCGAGCCACCATGCCCAACCTGATGTGTGTGTGTGTGTGTGTGTGTGTGTGTGTGTGTGTGTGTGTGTGTGTGTGTGTGTACACGTGTGTGTGTGTGTTTGTGTATTTCCATCTATGGTTCCTAGCTCATAATTCCCATAACTCTTGTTACAGTCTTTCGTTATCATGTCTGCAAGAAGAAATGTTGCACCGAGAGACCAAGAAGAATCTGAAGGCAGGTCTTGCTGGGTTTAGACTATAACCTTTTGGTACAATCACATTTCAACACGGTTGTCCATGCTTTCAGTCATGGACAACCAATTAATTCTCCATCAAAGCCCAAAGGAAAGGGTTTGGGGAGTTTCTAGATAAATGAATACATGGAGTCTGACAGGAGGTATCACAAGGTAAAAAATTAATCCGCGAACTGGAAGGGTAGTGCACTGCAACTCTAGAAGCTTCTGCACTTGGGACCCTTCTAGACCTCACCCAAGTATATCTTCATTTGGCTATTTATTTTGTATCCTTTAAAATACTGCTCATAGGATTTACAGCAGCTTGGATGGATTTAGTGTCTATCATACTCAGTGACCTATCACAGAAAGAAGAATAGAGTACATACAATATGTTCTCACTCAAAAGCATACCCTGAACAATTATCATAATACTATAAGAAAGGGATTGGCAGTAATGGAAAACTGCCAGGGGAGGGCGAGTGAGATCGCAGTTGAGGGAAACTGCCAGGGGAGTGAGGGGCACACTTCATCAACAAGTGTACCTACATAATGAACATTTGTATACCTAACCTGAAAGGTACCCCATATCTTTAAAATAATAAATGAATAAATAGATAGACAGACAGACAGACAGATAGACAGATATTGTTCATAGGGCCAGGAGCAGTGGCTCAAGTCTGTAATCCCAGCACTTTGGGAGGCCAAGGCAAGAGGATTGCCTGAGCCCACAGGTTCGAGATCAAACTGGGCAACTTGGTGAGACCTCAACTCTACAATAAGTCAAAAAATTAGCTGGGTGTGGTAGCATGCACCTTTAATTCCAGCTACTTGGAAGGCTGAGGCAGAAGGATCACTGGAGCCCAGCAGGTTGATGCTTGGGTGGCCATGAGCGTGCCACTGCACTCCAGCCTGGGCAACGAAGTGAGACTCCAATCAAAAAAAAAAAAGGAAAGAAAGAAAAAAGAAAAGAAAAATATTGTTCATAATAAACAGGTAAACATGTTTCCCTAAGTTCTGTAAGCCATTCTAGCAAATTAATCAACCACAAAGAGAGGGTTATGGGAACCCAACTTGAAACCAGTCAGAAGTTCTAGAGGTCAACACATGTGATTGGTAGAAAGGGGGGCAGCAATCTTGAGGGACTGCGCCCTCAACCCATGGGATCTGATGCTATCTCCAGGTAGACAGTGTTGGAATTGAATTGGAGGACACCCAGCTGGTTTCTGCTGCAGAACTGACTGCTTGATTGCTGGTGGGGAGAAATTCTCACATATTTTGAGGTCACAGAAGGTGTATTACCAAGGATGTAGAAAAGTGAATCCTTACATACTCTCCTGGTGGAAATGTAAAATAGTACAGTCATTATGGAAAACTGTATGTTTCCATAATGTATGAAGCTTCCTCAAAAAATTAAATAGAACTACCTTATGATCCACAATCGCACTTCTGGATATACAGCCAAAGGAAATGAAATCACTATCTCAAAGAGGTATCTGAACTCCCACATTCATTGCAGTGTTATACACAACAGCCAAGATATGGAAACAATCTAAATGTCTTTTCACAGATGAATGGATAAACAAAATGTGGTGTGTATATATGAATATAAACACGGTGATAGTCTTCATCCTTTAAAAAGATGGAAATTTGCCATTTCTGACAACATGTATGACCCCAGAGGACATTACGTTAAGTGAAATAAGCCAGGAACAGAAAAATAAATACTGCATGATCTCACTTATATGTTGAATTTAAAGTAGTCAAACACTAAGAAGCAGAGAGTAGAAGAGTGGTTGTCAGGTGCTGGGAGGAAGGAAAAAATAAGATGTTACTCAAAGAGTACAAAGTTTAACTTATGCAAAAATTCTAGATCTCGTGCGCAGCAATGTGGCCATAGTTGAGAATACCATATTATATACTGGAAAGAAAGAAGATAGTAACAACAGGAGGTAATAGTATGTTATTTCACAATGTAACTGCATATTAAAACATCAAGTGTATACAACATAAATATGTGCAATTTTAATGTATTTATCTATTATGCCTCAATATTTGTTATTATACCTCAATGAAAAAACTAAAGTAAAAGGACAATACACAGAATGGAACAAATTACATACAAATTATATCCCTGGTAAAGAATTAACATCCAGAATATATTTTTTAAAAGATATTTCTAAAATTCAACAGAAAACCAAACAACCCAATCAAAAACAGGCAAAAGACAAAGAGACATTTCTCCAAACAAAATAGCCAGGATGGTCAACATCATTAGCCATTAAGAAAATGTAAACAAAAAACACAATGAGACGAATTCACACCTACTAGGATGGCTAAAAAAATTTTTAAAGGCAAATAACAAGGAAGACCAAGATGGAACACTTCTATATTGTTGGTAGTAATGTAAAACGATGCAGCCACTGTGAAAACCACTTTGGTGGTTTCCCTAAAATCTAAACACAGAATTACCATGTGATCTAGAATTTCTATTCACAGATATGCGGTCACATGTCATTTAAGGATAGGAATACGTTTTGAGAAATGCAATATAGCTACACCTAGGCTGTATGGCAGTTCACTACTCCAAAGCTATAAACATATATAAACATGTACAGCATGTTACTGTACTGAATGCTGTAGGCAATTGTAACATAATGGTAAATATTTGTGAATCTAAACATATAAAAGGCAACTGTGCCACAACAATGCTTAACAATGGTTAAGTGATAGGAATTTTTTCAGTCTCATCATCATCTCATGATATCACTGTTGTACATGTAGTCCATCGCTGACAGAAGCATATGGCACACGACTACATATTATAAGAGAAGTGAAAGCAGGGAACTGAACAGATATTTCTCTCTCTTTTTCATTTTAAAGATGTGGGGTGCACTTCAGAAATAGGTATGCAAGTGATCATTGTACAGGTAAAGTTCAGGCCTCCCTCTGGTCCCCGCTTTGCCTGGTTTGAGATCATGTACCCTTAATGACGTTGTGTCCCCTTACTCACCCATCCCAGCAGTATCATGCTACTGCCAATCCCTTTCTTATAGTATTATGGTAAGTGCTCAGGGTCCGCTTATGAATGAGAACATGTGATACTCTGTTCTCTGTTTCTGTGATAGATCACTGAGTACAACAGAATCTAGAAGAGATATTTCTAACATATTTAGAAGGAGAAAGCAACCCAAATATCTATCAACAGATGAACAGATAAAACGTAGTGTCTACATACGACAGATTATTACTCAGTGACTTAGTCATAAAAAGAAAAAAATTTTGATATATGCTATAACATGGATGAACCTTGAAAATGTTTTTTCCTATATACATTTTATTTTAAAGATGTGGGGTACAGTTCGGGATCAGGTATACAAGACCATGAAAATCTTGTGTTTAGTGAAGAACACTACACACAGAAGAACAAATATTGTATGTTTCCACTTATATGAGGTACTTAGAATAGGGAAACTCACAGAGAAAGTATGTAAAATAAAAAAAACCAGAAACTTAAGGAAAAGAGAAACTGAGTTATTGTTTACCAGAGACAGAGCTACTACTGGGGAAGAGGAAAAACTTTCAGGTACAGAAAGTGATGACAGTTACACAACACTATAAATGTATTTAATCCTAGTGACTTATACATTTACGAATGGTGAAAAATGTTAAGTTTTATGTTACATATATTTTGCAAAGTAGAAAACAGAAAAGACACATATGGGGGGGACCCCCGCAAAAATATTAGAATTATCTTTTTGGAGGGCTGGCCCCTTGTAGTACAGGCTTCCACTGCTGGGTAAGTTTTCTTCTCCTTTTTCTTTCTTTCTTTTTTTTGAGATGGGAGTCTCACTCTGTTGCACAGGCTAGAATGCAGTGGCACGCTTACGGCCACGGCAGCGTCGACCTGCTGGATCCCAGTGATCCTTCCACCTCAGCCTTCCAAGTAGCCAGAACTACAGATGCGCGCTACCACACCCAGCTAATTTTTTGATTTATTGTAGAGATGAGGTCTCGCCAAGTTGCCGAGGCTGGTCTCAAGCCTAAATGTAGGCTCAGGAAATTCTCTCACCTCAGCCTTCCAAAGTGCTGAGATCACAGGTTTGAGCCACTGTGCCCAGAATGGGTAAGTTTTCTAGGAACCCATCAGTACCAGCTACTTTTGCTGATGTGAAAGAGATGAAACAATAAACAGCAGAAGCACTAAAAGGCATAAAATCAATGAGTTCAAAAAGTATTTTGAGCAGTGGAATAAGCATCTCTATAGGTGCACTGCATCAAACAGAGAGTATGTTGAAGGTTACTGAAGTTTAAACATGTAAGAATATACAATTTTTATAAACAAGATCTAGGTTGGTTTTTTTTTGTCCCCCCCCACAACATACACATGTTAAAAGCCATCAACCCAAGACTCAAAACAAAACAAACACCCTCATGGGATTAATGAACACTTGAAAAAACTTAATGGGAGAAAATTCCTGCCAACAAAAGATGATGGTATATACATCTTGGTGTAACTTTTTTAGGAAAATAAAGGACTATTACTAAACAGGTCTACTATAATGTTCTGGGGAGGAAATTAAAATGGCTCTAGTATCATATTCAGAAAAGCTCCTCTTCAAGTATAAAGAAAAAAAGACATTTTAAGTGTGTAGAAACCCAGAATATAACATCCACAAATTGCTCTTCAGGGGAAAAAAAAGGCAACTGTATAAATCCCACAAAAAGAATAAATACAAGTTAATTCTGGAATAAGAAAAAAAGGAATGAGAAAAATACAAATAAGAAAAACGGATTTACAGTTGAGCCATATATCTGAACACAGAATTAATACTAAACCACTGTGAGAATTATGGTTATAGTACAATCTAAATGTTATAATATCTGATAAAGAACAAATAATTAATGAAACTGACAGAGAAAACCATTAATAAAATTTCATAATCCAGAAAAGAAAACCAATCATAACTGTACTTTATAATAAAAAGAAGCAACGAAGAATGTAGAATGTATAAGCTACTAGGATCATCAGACATGAAATTTAATGGATTTCTAAAGGACTGAAATGAATGAGAATACCGTTTAAAAAATGTAATAAAGGCTGAACACAATGGCTCACATCTAGAATACCAATGCTTTGGGAGGCTGAGATGGGAGGATTAGTTGATGTCAGAAGTTCAAGACCAGTTTGGACAACATAGCAAAATCCTGTCTCTACAAATAATAAAAAAAAATTAGTCAAATGAGGTGGCATATGCCTGTAGTTCTGAGATGGCTCAACTGCTTGAGCCCAGGAGTTTGAGGTTACAGTGAACTATGATAGCACCACTGAACTCCAGCCTATATTTTAGAGTTAGGGTCTCGCTCTGCCCCCTAGGGTAGAGGTGCAATGGCATGATTATAGTTCACCGTAACCTCAAACTCCTGGGCTTAAGCAATCCTCACACCTCAGTCTTCTGAGTAGATGAGACTACAGGCATAAGTCATCATGCCTGACTAATTTTTTAATTTTATTTTTGTAGAGATGGGAGTCTATGTTGCTCGACCTATTATCAAACTCCCAGCCTAAAGTGATCCTCCCACAAAGGTCTCCCAAAACACTGGGATAACAAGAGTGAGGCACTGAACCTGGCCTATAGTTTCTTTTCAAAATATGAATGGATATAGCAAAGGCATATGAAGAGACCCACAACATCAAAGAGAAAAAAACCTAGTACAGAGATTTGAATATCTAACAGGGGATAGAATTATCACTCATATAAACAGCTTCTAGGCTGAGTAACTATAATCCCAACACTTTGGGAGGCTGAGGTACGAGGACTGCTTGAGCCCAGGAGTTCAAGATCAGCCTAGGTAACATAGCAAGACCCTGTCTCTACAAAAAAAATTTCACAGGCTGGGCACAGTGGCTCATGCCTATAATCCCAGCACTTTGGAAGGCCAAGGTGAGAGGACTGCCTGAGCCCACAGGTTCGAGGCCAGTCAGGGCAACTTGGTGAGACCTCATCTCTACAATAAATCAAAAAATTAGCCAGGCATGGTGGTTGTATGCCTGGTGCTCCAGCTACTTGGAAGGCTGAGGCAGAAAGATCATCTCAGCCCAGCAGGTTGATGTTGCTGTGGCCGTGAGGGTGCCACTGCACTCCAGCCTGGGTGACAGAGTGAGACTCCAACTCAAAAAAAAAAAAAAGTTACAGGTTAGCCAGGCAGGCATGGTGGTGCATGCCTATAGTCCTAGTTACTCAGAAAACAGTCTGGAGGGTCACTTGAGCCCAGGAGTTCTACAACTGAGTCACTGCACTCCAGCCTAGGCAACAGGGCATGACTCTGCCTCTGTAATAACAAACAAAACAACAAAACCAAAAAACAGTTCCTGAAAAGACAGGTAAAAATAAGATTGAAATCATAAAATGTAAAATAGAATACTGTATTGACCAGACTATAACTGAAGTATGGCCGTAACTTCAACAAGCTAACAACTACAATAGCATATATCAGAATTCCAAAATTAGGTATTACTAATCCCTTGGAGAATCTGATAAAAATTATGGACCATTTTCTCTCCAAAATGTGCATGATGTACAACTGAATCAAATAATACCCAAGTATCTTCCTAAATCCGAGGGAATTTGGTTCCTGTCATCAAGACATGAAAATCTATCCCCAAAAAGCTACTTAGTTCAATTTTAAAATAGAAACATCCCAATAACTTACATAAATTTATACAAAAGTCCTTCAAATCTACAAAGCATTTAACAATTAATTCAAAAGAGATGAAAATTTTTTTAAGTTTATTTTTTGAAGTCCTATTACAGATTTACAGTAGAAGGGCTGGAAGAAGATGATGATAAGAGGTATGTCCATCAAACCAGAGCAATTTTAAATAGTACAGAAATATAAATGTCAAGATGTTTACTGTAACTTTATATACTATGTTTTTTATTTACTAAAATACTAATATACATATATAAAATTTACATAATAAGCACAGATAATAAAAGGAAATCTCCCACCTCTTCCAGACCTCTACCCCAGAAGCAAACATTTTATGTTTCCAAATGGTTTCAGGCAACCACAATGCAAAGAGTACATAAATATGTATGTACATTCTCTTTTTAAAAGTGTCTTAAAATTTGATGCGAAAAACACTGGGACAATACACTCTCCTAACAAAATATATGCAATTTGTTTAGTGTTTAACAAAGATATTTCTTGGAAATTGTTCCACATTATTATGACAGAGCAACTTCAATCTTTTCTCATGAATACAGTATTTTACTATATGGATTTCCCAAAACTTATTTAACTAGTTTCACAGTAACAAACGTTCCTGTGCTGCTAGCATAGTCAATGCTGCAGTAAACATCTTTAGGTACTTACAGGACAAATGACCAGAAAAGAATTGCTATATTGTTCCTCAAAAGAAGTTGTACTGTTAGTTGGTCAACAGAGTACATTATTAAACATAATGAGTTTACCCCATATATAAAAAATGCCATCTCATTAGTTGAATTACACTTATCTAACTGTAAACAAAGATAAGTATTTTTCAAGTATTTATAAATCTTTTGTATTTCTTTTTCTGTCAGCTTCTTCTTTGTCATCTTTGTCAAAATTTTCTCATTGGATTCCACTATAAGAGTTGTAATACAAACAATAAGAATAGCAGCAGCCAATCCAACTACAATTGAACAAAGAAATGGGAAAATTGTGTGTGTGCATGTTTGTGCATGCACGTGCACTTGTGTATTTGTGTGTTGAGCACTGTGAGCTTAAAAACTCAGTTATATTTGGTGCTGAAAGTAAAAAAATACAAAATGTAAAAATTTCCAATCATTATCAATCTGTGGTAGACTCAAAATAAAGCAGCTGAAAAAAAATCACAGAAGCAATCAATTAAAATAACCCTTAAAATATACTCATTTAATTACATCTTGCCAGAGCACCTTTTTTTGATATTCTAAGTTATTACAAACTATATCACAAACAGGTTATTTCCAAAATTTCTATAATCATTCTTATTAACTTAGTTCCAAATTTCTGCTAGTGTATACTGCTAAAAGTTTTTAATAGACTATATTATCAATTATAAATTTAATGAATTTCAGATTCCATAAAGAATAATCCTTCACTATTCCTAATAATTTGCTATATATTACTGAACACATTGTTTTCATTTTTTGCAAGTCTTGCTATGAACTAAACAAAAACTAAAAATCTACTTCAAAAATAGCATTTTCATGGCCAGGCACAATGCCTCAATGCCTGCAATCCTAGCACTTTGGGAGACCAAGGCAGGAGGATTGCTTGAACCCAAGAGTTCCAGTCCAGCCTGGGCAACACAGTGAAACCTTGTTGCTACAAAAAAAATTTTAAAAATTAGCCGAGAATGGTTGTGCACGCCTGTGGTCCCAGCTACTTAAAAGGCTGAGATGGGTGGATCACTTGAGACCAAAAGTTACAGGATGAGGTGATCCAACAAAGTGAGACCGCAACTCAAAAAAATAAATAAAATTTTAAGAAAATTATGAAAAAAAACCTCCCACTACTCCCAAAAGTGAACCATTTCTTTAACTGGTTAAAATGATATTGGCACCAAAATATACAATGTTAAGTATGGGAAGTTAAAGAAAATGTATTGAAAAATTACTACAATCAATCTACATCAGTGAAGTCTTGAAATACACAATTATTAATAATCAAAAATATTTTAATTACATGTATATATCTCCATCATTAAATATGATGAAAGAAATAGCTACATAATGAAAGAAAGTAAAGTAACTGAAGAAATTACTAATTATAACAGCAACAAAAAGACTAAGCTCAAAATGAAATAAAAATCTATATACAGATAACTTTGAAACTGTGAATGATGCAGAAGGAAAGAAAACAAGAGGCATATCATGTTTTGCATAAGATGCCAAAACTTCAATTCTCCTCAGAATAATTATCAAATAAAAACAATTATTTTTAAGTCAAAGCTAAAATGTATATGGAAAAATAAATAAGACAAAAATTAAGGAAAAATAAAGGACTGCCCTACTAGATATTTTTAAATATTACAAAGATATAAGTAAAAAAAAATGCAGTATAAACTCAGCAAACGTTTTCTTTTTCTTTTTATTTTTGAGTCGGAGTCTCACTGTCACCGAGGCTGCAGTGGCATGCTCATGGCCACTGCGGCCTTAACCTGCTGGGCTCAGGCAATCCCCTGCTCAGCCTTCCAAGTAGCTGCAACCACAGGCATGTACCACCACATTCAGTAAATTTTTTTATTTATTGTAGAGACGAGGTCTCACCAAGTTGCCCACCAGGGTAGTCTCGAACCCCTGGGCTCAGGCAATCCTCTCGCCTCGGCCTCCCAAAGTGCTGGGATTACAAGTGTGAGCCACAGTGCTCATCAAGCAATCGTTTTCTTCAAGGACAAGACAGTAATAGTTTAAAATGGTAGGTGATACAGTCTTGTTTATGACTACTACTACCATTAAAGTGTGGAAGCAGCCATAGACAATATATAAAAGAATGGGCATGGCTGTGTTGCAAAAAATTTATAAAAATAGATGGCTAGACATATGTTCTAGATTTAGATCTAGATGTCTAGATCATGACTAGACATACAAATAAGTACGTCTAGAAAGTTACGAAAATGACACGGTCAAGACAAAATTGCTATCTCAAATCAGTGAGAGAAAAAAAGGAGCTAATGAACAAATGAAACCAGGACAAAAAATGGGAGGAAAAAAATGGGAGATTAAAATATATAATTGCAACAGAAAACAAATAGAATGCATTTCACACCAAGACACAAAATCCACAGACCATTAAAAATACAACCAAAAATATGAAATTGAACAGTAAAAACCACCTTTAGCAAACAACATCAAACCAGGATACAGGTCAAGACTTGTAATCACAAAGAAAACATCAATTTCACTGACACATAACAGCTTCCACAAACAAAACAAGAAAAGCAACTGATAAACGGCAAGGAATATGAACAGACAATACCAGAAAAAGAAAGTGGCTCTTAAACACAAGACTTGCAACCTCATTCATAATAAAAGAAATGCAATTTTAAAATGCCAATAATACCATGTTTCATCTGTTAGATTAGCAAAGATCAAAAAGCTAAATGAAAGAATGTACAGAGGAGACTAAGAAAAAAGTGGAACTGTTACGCCAGTATCTACCATAAATAAACCACACATATGCTTTAAACCTCCCAATTCCACTTTTAAGTAGAAATCATAGCTACATAAAAGTTTTGCACAAGGTTAAAATGACTATGCTAGAAGTTACTTATTATGGCATTGTTCATAACAGAAAAGACTGGGAAAAAGATAATGCCCATGTATCGAAATAGGATAATTAAGTTATGGTATATACATTTAATGGAGCATTACAGTCTTACAAAAAAATAAGAAAGTGCTTCATATTATCAGTGTGAAAGTGTTAAGTCAAACAAAGCTAAATCTGTTTGGCATGCTACATTTGTGAAAAAAGAGAAGAAAAATGTACACCGTAAGCTATTTATACAGAAAATCTCTGATGCACCTGAGAGGACAGGAACTGCATGCCTGAGAGACAGAGACAAGAGGGAAAAACATGTAATACATGCCTTTACATTTACTTTTTGGATGTTGAATCATGTGGATAGAAGACTGTTCAAAAAAATTTTTTCAAAAAGTGCAACCCAGAGAAATATACCAACACAACATTCAGGATAGAAGTGTAGATTGTATAAATAAGAATTTTTAAAAGTCTCTATTAAACCAAGATGGTTTCATGAAGAAACTCTACCAGTAACATAGAAGACATGGACTCTGAAACCAGATTTCAGTCCCAGCTTTTCCATATCTTAGTCACCTTAACTATAAAAAGGGATAAAAAGAATTTACCTCACAGGAGAGGAAAGCACTTAGGATATAAAATAAGAAAAGTACTCAATAAATGTGAGCTGTTAGTATTACCTGTGCTGCAGCCCAAATGCAGTCAATATGTTGAGTACTTAGTCGCCCTTCTGCTGCCAAAAAATTCAAATATCACTTGGCACTGTTTGATAATCTGGAAAATAAAAAAGTATTACCATTAATTTTTAAAAATATTCTTCTCTCTCCATAGAATTGAGAAGCCATGTAACCAACCACAAACCTCAATATGTAAGTTTGGTCCAAATATATGCTCCACCACATTGTTGCTAATCAGCCAATCTGCAAGTTCTTTTGCAATGGACCTAAAATCAAGTAATAAAATTTGTTAGTACATTTTATAAACATTTTGTCTTCTTTTCTCATGTCTAAAGGCAGATTCAGTTGAAAATCTAAATTTGTTCCCATAAAAAGAGATATATACAATTAATTCTACATAGTATACAAAACGTAACCCTAATAAAATATAATGCTGAATTTATAAATTCAAATTCCCTTAGTTTATAATCAAGCAACAATTAACTTCAAAGTTAGGATAACAAGTAACACCAAGTACACAAGTCAGAATACCAAGTGTAACACCTAGTTAGTGATCTTACTCTGGGCCTTTGCCTTTCTACTTTTAAATTTCCATAGTAGACACTGACACATTCATACCAATATGCCCTCTATAGTGAGATAGTATCAGGAGGGTAAACAAAGGAAGAATTATTCCCAAATCAAACTGCAAGTCTCCTCCTACCTAATTCTATGGAAGATTCCACTAATGAATGAAAAGAGAAGTACAGGTAGACAGTCATGAAGTGCATAATGATGTTTTAGTCAACAGCAGACCCCAAAACAAATCAAATACACAACAGTGGTCTATAAGACAATAACAGAGCTGAAAAATTCCTATAGCCTACTGGCGTCATGATCTTCATGTCACAGAGCAACACATTACACAAGTATTTGTGGTGATGCTGCTGTAAAAAAACCTACTGTACTTCCACTCATATAAAAACATAGCACATATGACTATGTACAGTACAAAATACTTGATAATGACTATGTTAGTGGTTTTGTATTTACTACACTATGTTTTTAAAGAGACGAGGTCTTGTTCTGTTGCCCAGTCTGAATGGAATACAGTGCAAGATCAAAGCTCACTGCAGTCTCAAATTCCTGGGGGCTCAAACAATTTTCCCATCTCAGCCTTTTGAGTAGCTGGGACTACAGGTCTACCTCCACACATCTAACTTATTTGTTTTTTGGTAGAGACAAGGTCTCACTATATATAGCTGGTCTTAAACTCCTGGCATCAAGAAGTCCTCCTGCCTCAGCCTCCCAAAAGCACTGGAACTACAGATGTGAGCCACCACACTGGGTCTACATTATGCTTTTTATCATTATTTTACAGTGTACTCCTTCTATTTTAAAAAAAAGCTAACAGTAAAATAGCCTAGGCAACTCTTGCAGGAGGTATTCCAGAAGGGGGCATTGTGAGCATAAGAGATGACAGCTCTGTGTGTGTTACTGCCCCTGAAGACCTTTCAGTGGGACAAAATGTGGAGATGAAAGACGGTGATAATGATATTAATATAGAGTAAGCTTAGGCCCGAAATAGTGGCTCAAGTCTGTAATCCTAGCACTTTGGGAGATGGAGGCAAGAGGATTGCCAGACCAACCTGGGCAACTTGGTGAGACTGTCTCTACAATAAATCAAAAAATAAGCTGGGCATAGTAGAGCGCGCCTGTAGTTCCAGTTACTTGGGAAGCTGAGCCAGAAAAACACCTGAGCCAAGCAGGTCAAGGCTGCGGTGGCCAGGAGTGTGCCACTGCACTTCAGCCTGTGCAACAGAGTGAGACTCCAACTTAAAAAACAAACAAAAAATATTTAGAGAGTAAGCTTAAGCTAATGTGTATATTTAGGTATTACTTTTTAACAAAAATGATTTAAAAGCTAAAAAATAAAAATTTAAAAAGAAAAAAGCTCATGGTGGCTCATTCCTGTAATACTAGCACTTTGGGAGGCCAAGGGAGGACTGCCTGAGCCCAGGAGTTTGAGATCAGCCAAGGCAATATAGTGAGAACATACCTCTAAAAAAAAAATATGTATACTTGTACAGCTATATAAGGTATTTGTGTTTTAAACTGGTATTACAAAAGAGTAAAAACGTTAAATTTTTTTAAGTTTATAGGGTTAAAGAGTTATAGTAAGCTAAGGTTAATTTAATCTTTAAGAAAAATGTATTTTTTAATTTGTGTACTCTGGGCACAGTGCTGTAATCTCAGCACTTTGGGAGACTGAGGTGAAAGGACTGCTTGAGTCCAGGGGTTCGAGACTAGCCTGGGCAACTTGGCGAGACCTCATCTCTACAATAAGTCAAAAAAATTAGCCAGGTATGGTGGTGCACACCTGGAGTTCCAGCTACTTGGAAGGCTGAAGTGGAAGGATCACCTGAGCCCAGGAGGCCAGGGCTGCGGTGGCTGTGAGTGTGCCACAGCACTCCAGCCTGGGCGACAGAGTGAGACTCCAACTCAAATAAATAAATAAATAAATAAATAATAAAATATAATAAAATTTGTGTAGCCTTAGTGTACAGTCTTTATAAGATTTACAGCTTTCATGCTCTCTCATCAACTCAACCAAAGCAACTTCTAGTCCTGCAAGCTCCATTTATAGTAGATACCCTATACAAGAGTACCATTTTTGTCTTTCATGCCTAAGTTTTACAGTTATTTTTCTATATTCACATACGGTTAGATATACAAATACTTACCATTATGTTCCAACTGCCTACAGTATTCAGTATAGTAACATGAAATACAGGTTTGGAGCATAGGAACAATAGATCATATAGCAAGCATGTGTAGTAGGTTATACCATCTATGTATAAATACATTCTATTATGTTGGCATGACAGAATCAACTAATGATGCATTTCTTGGAATGTATGCCTGTCATAAAGCACCACATGACTATATTATAAAAGTGAGTGAAAGAAAATATCAAAATAAAGTGTACAATAAAAGATTCCCCATTTTCATATACATTAATTATATGTAATTACATACAGAAAAGTAGAAGAATTGAATAATTTATTCTCTTACTGTTCACCCAAAAAAATACATTTTATAATAAAAAATTATGCTATAGTTTTTTTTTGAAAAACACTTAAGAATTAGATATATGGAACTCAAAAGGTAAAACATTAACATAAAATTACTTATGACATGTTTTCCCTATTTCTACATAGTCCTACAAAAGCTATGATTCATAAGATACAACTCTCAGATTTACATAATATAGATAGTTCAACAAATAACATTAATATCTAAAAAATAACTTTTTTTTTTTTTTTTTGAGTTGGAGTCTCACTCTGTCGCCCAGACTGGTGTGCAGTGGCCGCTCCCGGCCACCGCAGCCTCGCCCTACTGGGCTCCGGCGATCCTTCCGCCTCAGCCTTCCAAGTAGCCGGAATTACAGGTATGCGCTACCATGCCCGGCTGATTTTTTGATTTATTGTGGAGATGAGTTCTCGCCTGCCCAGGTGGGTCTCGAACCCGCGGGCTCAGGCAATCCACTCACCTCAGCCTCCCAAAGGCGCGGGATTACAGGGTGAGCCACCGAGCCCGGCTTAACATCATTTTTTAAGTCTCTTGAAGAACATTAAAAAAAGAACAGGGACTTTCAAGTTAACTGAGTGAACTTACAACTGTGCAGCTATATAATTGGACAATTTCAATAACTACCATTCAGGGCTCTGGAAACATGGATGGGAGTAACAGAAAGTAGAGAAAGGGTGCCAGAAACAATATTTCAAGAAGTAACAGCCAAAACTTCCCAAATTTGATGAAAAACATTCATCATCATATCCAAGAGGCACAAAAAACCCCAGCTGGATAAACATAAAGAAATCCATACATACACACACATCATAGTCAAATGCATGAAAGCGAAAGACAAAAATCTTGAAAGCAATGAAAGAAAAACAACTAAGCATGTAAAAGGGAACCACAATAAAATTAAAAGCTAACTTCTTGTCAGAAGTTGGAGCTCTATTAGAAGTAATGGAGCTATACTAGAAGCAAAGTTTTTTACTTTTATTAGAATTAAGGTAGGGCCGAGCACAGTGGCTCAGCCTTTAATCCCAGCACTTGAGGCCAAGGCGAGAGGACTGCCTGAGCCCGCAGGTTCAAAACCAGCCTGGGCAATTGGTGAGACCTCGTCTCTATAATAAACCACAAAAAACTAGCCAGGTATGGTGGCATGCATCTGTAGTTCCAGCTACTTGAAAGGCTGAGGTGGAAGGATCGCCTGAGCCCAGCAGGTCGAGGCTGTGGTGGCTGTGAACATGTCACTGCACTGCAGCCTGGGCGACAAGAGTGAGACTCCAACTCAAAAAAAAAATAAGTTAGTGTTAATCTAAAGAAGCTAAATCCATAAAGTTTAACCCACAAAGCAACCACAAAGAAAGTAATATTTAAATATATATTTTTAAAAATCAGTAGAATTTAAATGGTATACTAGGATATACCCATATACACAAAATAGGGCAATAAAGGGAAAATAGAGAAACAAAAAAAGACTGAGTTACAAAGAAAACCAATAGCAAAACAGCAGATATAAAAACCAGAGATTGTAGGACAACTTTTCAAGATTTGATTCTAAGATGCCTCCAAGAGACAAACTTTACATTAAAAAACAAACAGATTGAAAATTAAAAAATAGAAAAAGATAAATCATACAAACAGTAAGCATAAGAAAGTTGTTGCACATATATTAATAGCAAATAAAATGGACTTTAAGCCAAAAAATGGCTTAAAGAGACAAAGGACATTACATAATGATAAAGGGATTAAATTATCAGGAATATAAACGAACCTAACAAAAAAAGCCCCAAAATAACCAATGACAGAATTGAAGGGAGAAATAGGTGATTCAACAACAGTTTGTTCTTGCTACTTACAGCAAATATATTCTATTAATATAATATTTATTATAGCATTTGAGTTTCTATAAGCACTGAATTAGCTAAACTGAACCCTAGGTCCTAGGGAAAATATGTATATAATACACATATCACACAGATTATAATCTTGAATCCAAAAAACCTTATACTGGTAGATTCTATTATCTCTATCATACAAAAGAAAGATGAGGTTCAAAAGTGTTTAGATGACTTGCCAGAGGCCAGCCCCACTAACAAAGACTAGAATTGGGATTCAAACCCCATCTAGCAGGTTCCAGAGCTAGAGCTTCTTGAGCTACACTACAGTGCCAGGACCCCCCACCAGTCTCCATCCTCCATCTTTGTTAATTCATCTATTTGCTGCAATTTATGTGTAGCTCACAAATCAATACTGGTGGCACTTTCATTGTCATTCACAGACATACACAGAGCAGTGACTGATTTGAATCTCTTAATAAGCACATTCCCACCTAAAGTCAAAGGTGAACAATCTGTCATCTTGTTTCAGAGTCCATATAGAGATAACCAAATCCACAAATGAGAATCAACTATAGTTACAAACATCAATGCCTTACTCTTAATAATAGAAAGAACAGCTACACTGAAAATAAACAAAACAGAAGATAAACAACACTACAAACCAATTAGACTAAACAGATATCTACAGAATACTCCACACAACAGAAGACTGTCTTCTTAATAAGCATACACAGAACACTCTGCAGTTTAGGTCATGTGTTAGGCCATAAAACACAACCAAAAACCCAATTAAAAACTGCGCAAAGGCCAGGCTCGGTGGCTCAGCCTGTAATCCCGCGCCTTTGGGAGGCTGAGGTGGGTGGACTGCCCGAGCCCGCGGGTTCGAGACCCGCCTGGGCAACTTGCGAGACCTCATCTCTAAAATAAATCAAAAAATCAGCTGGGCATGGTAGCGCGTGCCTGTAATTCCGGCTACTCGGAAGGCTGAGGTGGAAGGATCGCCGGAGACCAGCAGGTGAGGCTGCAGTGTCCGGGAGCGGCCACTGCACTGCAGTCACTCAAAAAAAAAAAAAAGAAAGAAAAAAGAAACACTGACAAAGAATGTTGCCACAAGAAGAGGCAAGAATGACTTTTGGACCAACCAAAGCCAGTGTGCCACTCCATCCCCAGGCCCAACGCCTTAGTTACAGCAACACCATGCCCAAGAGAAAGGTTGAAGGGGATGCTAAAGGAGATAAAGTCAAGGTGAAGGATAAACCCTAGAGAAGAGCCACAAGGTTGTCTGCTGTAAAAACCTGGTCCTCTAACACCAGAGCCTAAGCCTAAGAAGGCCCCACTAGGAAGGAAGAGAAGGTATCCAAGGGGAAAAGCCAATGCTGGTAAAGAGGAGAAAAAACCCGCAGGAAATGGAGATGCCAAAACAGACCAGGCACAGAAAGCTGAAGATGCTGAAGATGCCAAGTGAAGCGTGTACATCTTTGATAACTGTGTATTGCTGGTGACTGTAAGGTTTGAACTGCTTTTTTTTGTTTTACGAATTGGAGTCTCACTGTTGCCCAGGCCAGAGTGCAAAGGCACCTTCACAGCTACCTCAATTTCAACCCACTGGGCTCAGGAGATCATTCTGCCTCAGCCTTCCAAATAGCTGGAACTACACATGCACACCAGGCTCGGTGGCTCAGCCTGTAATCCCGTGCCTTTGGGATTACACAACCATCTAATTTATTTTATTTATTGCAGGGACAAGGTCTCACCAAGTTGCCCAGGTTGGTCTCAAACCCCTGGACTCAGGCAAATCTCTTGCCTCTACCTCCCAAATGGCTGGAATTACAGACATGAGCCACTGCCCATCTTGAACTACAATTTTTTAATCAAGTTTTATACGAATGCAGAATTTTGTTTTACTTTTTGTTTAAGCTATGCTGTTCGCAACCAGAATACTTCATCTTTTTGGGGAGAGGGAGAGGACATATGTCACTAACAGAATGTCTCTGAAGCTGGATTGATGTGGGAAAAATCACCTCTCCTTTCCAGTTTTCAGAGACTTCCTCTTGGCTCCCAGGAGGAGGGATTTCCTGATGTTGACATACACAGCTACATTGGTGCAAACACTTTGCGTTGTAAAAAAAACAAAAAGTCATTTTTATGTCCTCTTCTCTCTTTCTACCTTCAGCACAGACTTAACTCCCTTAAATTCAGACACCTTGGGACCTGACCCCCAATAATTGGTTACCAGTATGTCAAGCAATCTGGACTTTCCAGTGATGCCACTGAGATGGCACATCTCAAAAGAGTAGTGGTTCTGTTTCTAGAGTGTGAATCTTCAGATAAATTCTACCACTTTCATTTCACTTCCTAAAAGCCAGGGTTGGTTTGTAGAAGTTGTTAAACAACATGCTAAATGTGAACTGTCAACCCTCACTCTATACTTTTCCTGTTCAGAGAATCAAATGAAGACTTCCTTCATTGGATTTTATAGTGATAGTCCATTAAAGAAGCGAGTTTGAAAGTTGTCTTATACTGTTAATGAGTGTTTGCCCATGTCCTGCCTGAAATACTATGACTGTTTACAAAAACTATCTTTAATAAAGCTGGATGCAAGCCGGGCTCAGTGGCTCAGCCTGTAATCCCGTGCCTTTGGGAGGCTGAGGTGAGTGGATTGCCTGAGCCCGTGGGTTCGAGACCTGCCTGGGCAACTTGGCGAGACCTCATCTCTACAATAAATGAAAAAATTAGCCGGGCGTGGTAGCATGCACTTGTAGTTCCAGCTACTTGGAAGGCTGAGGTGGAAGGATCGCCGGAGCCAAGCAGGTTGAGGCTGCGGTGGCCGGGAGCAGCCACTGCACTCCAGTCTGGGCAACAGAGTGAGACTCCAACTCAAAAAAAAAAAAAAAAAAAAAGCTGGATGCAGTTTAGTTTGGGGAGAAAAAAAGGATGTTGTCAGAGGTAAATAAATGATATGGTGATAAATTTAAAACCACACCATATAAGAAACAATTGGTGGAATAAGAACACTTTAGCCCGAAGGGAAAAAAGAATAAAGACATAGCCTTTGGGTTCTGAATTCAGGAAAAGCTGGGTTCAACAAGATTAGCTCCATGGAACAATACTAATACTACAATTTGTTCTTTTGCTCCTAGAATTATAAATTTTCTAACACCATAAGCTATCCAGCTCTGAGCAGATTTACAAATTTGATTTCTAAATTAGATAGGCAATTACATGGAATAAATGTATTTCTGAGAACTTGAACTCTGAGCTATAAAAACTACTCGTTTTCATATATCAGCATCACTAACTTGTTCTCCATAAAATGTATCAAATAAGATCTTGAATGAGGTCTCTTCTTTTTCTGTATCAAGTATGTATTATGGACTTGAATGTTTGTGATTCCCTCAAAAATTCATTTGTTGAAATTTTAACCCCCAATGTGGTGTTACTGGCAGTGAGACCTTCAAAAGATAAGTAGGTCATGAGGATGGAGCCTTCATGAATGAGATTAGAGCCCTGAAAAAAGAGACTCCAGAGAGCTCTCTGGGTCTCATTCCATCATGTGAACATACAATAGGAAAATGGTAGTCTGCAACACCAACACCAAAGAAGTACCCAACAGAAAATGACCATCCTGGCACTCTGATGTTGAACTTCCAGCCTCCAGAACTGTGGGAAATAAATTTCTATTGTTTATAAGCCACCCAATTTATGGTACTTTGTTGTAGTAGCCTGAACACTATCAACACGATATTCTTCTCTACTAAATTGTCCTGCATAAGCAGTATCCTTTCATATTTTATGACAAATAATACTCTATGTTGGTATATGCATTTAAAAAAAAGAGAAATGTGCCAGGCACGGTGGCTCATGCCTGTAATTCTAGTACTTTGGGAGGCTAAGGTGAGAGGACTGACTGAGCCCAGAGGTTCAAGACCACCCTGAGCCATTTGGTGAGATCTCATCTCTACAATAAATTAAAAAATTAGCCGGGGGTGATGTCCTGCACCTGTGGTTTCAGCTACTCGAAAGGCTGAGGCAGAAGGATCACCTGAGCCCAGCAGGTCAAGGAGTCTGTGGTGGCATGAGCATGCCTCTTGCACTACAGCCTGGGCAGCAGGGTGAGACTTCAACTCAAAAAAAAAAAGGGAAAGAAATGGGCTAAGCACAGTGGCTCATGCCAATTCCTAGCAATCATAGCACTTTGGGAAGCTCAGGCAGGAGGATTGCTTAAGCCCAGGAGTTTAAGACCAGCCTAGGCAAAATGGAGAGAACTCATCTCTACAAAAAGTAAAAAAAATTAGCTGGACATAACAGAGTGCAACCTGTAGTCTCAGCTACTTGGGAGGCTGAGGCAGGAGGATCACTTGAGTTCAGGAAGTCGAGGCTGCATGACCACACTACTACACTCCAGCCTGGGTGATAGAATGAGACCTCAACTCAAAAAAAAAAAGATAAATGTTTCTTTTCAGGTGTAGTGGTTCACACCTGTATTCCCAGTACTTTGGGAGGCTGAGGTGAGAGGACTGCCTGAGCCCAGGAGTTGGAGACCAACCTGGGCAACACGGCAAGACTTCATCTCTCCAAAAAAATTTAAAAATTAGCCAAGGATGGTAGTGCGCGCCTGTGGTCTCAGCTACCTAGGAGGCTGAAGTAGAAAGATCACCTGAACCCAAAAGGCTGAGAGCCATGATCATGCCACTGCACTCCAGCCTGGGCAACACAAAAATAAAAAAAAAGAAAAATATTTCAACATATTGTTCTAGAAGTTTATTAAAGACTGTACAAACAGAAGCCACAGGCAAAGAATTTCTAGTAAACACTTCAAATCTAAAAGTCACAATTATATTTACCATTCAAACAGCCACACATTTATATTTACCATTCAAACAACTACACATTAAAATGATATACTACTAATATATAAAGCAATGTTCCTACTTACGTTTCTGTGTCTGATACCAATGATTCATTATTGCACACATCATTGAAGGTATGAAGTTGATTCTGTGATTAAAGAAAAGAAATTCACAAATTTTCCAAAATTATTCAGTATATGTTAGCAACAGTCAAGATACATGGAAAACTGTTTGATATGTGTAGATTATAACCGATAAGCAGATTAAAATTATATTATAAAAAAGATAATCAGACACATATACTTCCCAATTAGTGTGACTATTTCCATTATGCTAAAATACTTCACAAATTCATTCCACAAGTGATATTTATGCTTTTTTACATTAAGTACACTAGAGAAAACAAAGCTGAGTAAGGAAAAAAATAACACAAATATCTAAAGCAAAACAGTAGGGAATATGTCATTACAGACATAAAGTTTCAGAAAAGGCTCCCTAGATAAACCAATTTAAGATTTAATTTATGAAAATGTCAAAGAGTATTTTCTATATTGACTAAGTCTAATACACAAATAAAAGTCTAGCTACTTCAGATTTTAATTGTTAAGTACACTACCAAATCAGATAGGAAATATAAAGGAGTAAAGTTAAAGGGAACTGCAGCAAATCAGAGAAAGCATATCCATTCAAAGTGGCACAACTAACTACTTACTTAGTTTCTAGCAAATTGATGTTATGCAAAAATACAGGCCCAAGAACACCAAGCCTTCCTCCACCCCTCTTGCCAAGAGAAGCCAAGATTATATATTTGTACATGATTTCTCCCTACTTAAAAACAATTATTTTTAAACTGTGCAAAACAAACAACACATTATTCTTAGTGAAATTCGCCAATAGCCCAATAATCTGTGGTTTCTGCCTAGAAAATGAATTGTTTATAATCCCCTCTAATAATTTTTCCCTTTCAAAACATTGCTTTCTAAATGTAAAAAACTAAATAGTTTTTTTAAAAAAAGATGAAAGAGTTGGATCCTGAAATCAAACAGATCTAAGGTATAAATCCTTATCATCTAAGCTTCAGACTCCTCAAATATGAAATCAAGAAAACACAGAATTTACTTGTGAGGTCTATACAAAGTAATCAATGTAAAATATTTAGCACAGCCTGTAATCCCGCGCCTTTGGGAGGCTGAGGTGAGTGGATTGCCTGAGCCCGCGGGTTCGAGACCCGCCTGGGCAACAAGACCTCATCTCTACAATAAATCAAAAAAATCAGCCAGGCGTGGTAGCGCATGCCTGTAATTCCGGCTACTTGGAAGGCTGAGGCGGAAGGATCGCCGGAGCCCAGCAGGTCAAGGCGCGGTGGCCGGAAGCGGCCACTGCACTCCAGTTTGGGCGACCAAGTGAGACTCCAACTCAAAAAATAAAATAAATAAAATATTTAGCACAATGCCTGGCATAAAGTGTTCTACAAACAGTGGATAATGATTATGATAGACCAGAAATCAAATTTAAAAAGACCAAAAATAAAGTAAATACAGCTTACTGTTATCTGACTCAATCCAGCCAATCGCATAGTCAAAGTAGGTGACATAAAGTACTTAAATGCAAGATCTAAGCTTTCTTTATCAAAGCATAATGTTGTATCCAATGGTTCTTTCACTGTGCTCCACATTAAGTCAGCCATGTTACGAGCTGCACTCTGGCGTAACTCCTGATCAGAGAGTTTGCATAAATACCTGAAATGATTCAGAAATACACAAAAACTCAGACAATATGCAAAAATTCATAAAACATTTCTAAAGACTAACTCAATAATTCAACACTATTCCTTTGCTCCAAACCTCCATAATGTTTAGTACAGTAAAACCTGGCATTCTAAATGATGCTTAATAGAATGTGACCTTAGTTGGGCATGGTGACTCATGCCTACAATCCCAGCTACTTGGGAGACTGAGAAGGGAGAATCACTTAAAGCCAGAAGTTCAAGGCTGCAATGAAATAAGATCATGTCACTGCACTTCAGCCTGGGCAACAGAGCAAGATCCTGTTTCTTAAAAAAATAAAACTGTGATCTGAGCAGTGTGTTATTTTATTGAGTTCAACTTGAATAGCAACTGCAAAAAGCCAAGTCATTTTACATAGGAATCCGAACCCAATAAAGATTTATTATTCTCTAATACCTGTCATGCATACAATTTGTTTTAGTAAATTTCAGCTTACATCATATACAGCATATCACAGTAAAAACTTTATTTGATATGTGTACATTTTAAAACATTACCCTTTTTATTCTTCCAAAAGCCTCTGGTTTTCCTCTGAGGTCCTGCCTTATTTCTTTGTCTGGTTCTTTCTCCACTATCCAATTTTTCAACCTTAGTGCTCCTCAGGAAATACGTTGGACTGCAAAATGGCCACAAACTCCTCCCATCAGTATATGCCGAAGTAACTGCAATGTGACTTTGCTACTCCTCCCATCAAGAGATGCCAGCTATTTCTCTACCCTCTTAAATCTAGGCCCTGCAATTTAACTTGTTTTGGCCAATGGGCTGTTAATAGACAAGACATAAGGAGAAGCTTGAAAAGCCTTTGAATTTGCCCTCTCTTGCTGGGAACTCTTTCACACAAAAATAAGAGACTCAGGTTAATATACTGGATGAAAGAGAAATGTCTAATAACCCCAAATGACATCAAGCTAACTGTTAGACACATATGAGAGCCTCTCCCAGTCACTCCCCAAGACCAATCAGCATGTCAATCACAGAATGTGTGAATGAAGCTGTCCTAGGCCATCCAGTCAGCCCAGATCAGCAGAATGGCCTAGGCAATAAGAGAACTGTGAGAAATAACAAACAGCTGTTGTTTTAAGCCACCAAGTTTTGGGGGTTGTTTTCTGATACAACAAAACTAACTGATCTAGGACTTCATCCTATACTCACCTCTATTCTTTTTCTACATTTTCCCCCCAGGTGACTTCATTCACTCCTTGGTTTTAAAGTACTGTCTTTATACTAACAACTCTTAAATTAATAAAACTGCTTTGAACTACAAGTTCATACTCCCAATTTGCCAACGCCACTTAAATGTCCCACAGGCACCTCCAAGCCTTTAAGTTCTCCCAGTATGGCACATCTCAGTTGTGATAACCACAGCACCAACAAGAAATTGGGGAGGAAGAGCTGAACGTCATCCACAATGCTGCCTTAATTTCCTTATACCCCATTAGAACAGTCTTGTTTATTTTTTCACTTCTGTTCATCCCATTCTCAAAATCAAAATTAATAATCCTAGTACAAGTAATCACAATTTTTTTCCAGGAATACTGAATTTACCTTTCAATTAGTCTCCTACTAGCTTCTACTCTAGCCCCTCTATAATTTATGATACACTTGAAGGCCAAAGTGGTCTTTTAAAAAACAGTATGACTCATCTGCTGAAAACCCTTCAATAGACTCCCATTGTTTAAAAAATCTGAACCCCTTACAACAGCCTGCAAGATCCTGAATAATCTGCTATGCTTATCCCTCCAACCTCATATCATAATTATGTCCCTTAAACATGCTCCACACCAATCTGCTCATGGTTTCTTCTACGTCATACTCTTGCCAACTTCAAAGTCTATGTTTGTTGCCCATGTTTGTAGGTTTCTACATAAAATACATCCTTCTGATCATCACTTGTCTGATTCATGTCTTTCAGATATCACCTTTCAGAAAGGCCTCATACTCCCTCTGTATGACACTAACTTACTTGCATAGCATTCCTCACTATCTGGTTCTTTGCCTGACACTGTCTCCCACAACTCAAGCAGTACTGGAAAAATAGCAGACAATCAGATCTTTGCAAATGAATAAATGAGAAAAAAGTAAAAAGAACTCCAATTTTATTAAAAAATACTATTTATACAACTCTGATAGCTCACATGCTAAGTCTAACCAACACAATCATTTCTCCATCTCTTTCTTAGGTTGAGGCTTACAAAACTCAAATGTCACCTTCTCCTCAATGAGACGTTCTCCAACCGAGTATCTGAAGCTGTAACCTATCCTCTAGAACTCTCAATCTACCATTGCTGCTTTTTATTCTGTAATACTTACCACCTTCTGATGTACCATATCATGTATTTATTTTGTAACACACTGAACAAAAGAGCAGAGATTTTTTTTTTTACTTGAAGTCTTAATTTATTTCTTTTACTTACTTTTTTCCTAAGTCCCTCTAAGTATTAGACATATGCCAAATAATTCTTATACCCTTACATTCAAGATAAGAGCAGAGATTTTTAAAATCTATTTTCTTCTCTGCTATGTTCTCAGTGCCTAGAACTTAATAGATACTTAATATGTATTTGTTGACTGAATAAATACAGTAGAATAACCATTATTCTCTTTCTTTTTATATACTCATGCTAAAAAAGTCTAATAAAAATCGCTAAAAAGTAAGCATTAAATATGAATCCATATGCATAAAAAATACAATATGTTTAAACAGTTAACTGAAATTTTCTCTAGCGTATGTGACTACAAGAGACTTTCAAACAATATCATTCTGTTATAACATGCTTAAATGTACTATGCAAAATAAGGGAGAAGAAATTTTATAAACTTACCTGATAACATAGGTCCTAAAAGGTATGATGTGCTGCATGACAGCAGGGATATGTAGCCATATTCTAATCTATAAATAAACATGAAGAGGATATTATTATATAACAAATACGTAAAAAACACAATTTTCACTAAAGCGATCAAAAACAAAACCATTTAGTATCTTTCTACCTCTAAAACTACATATATGTTATTATCAATTTTGAAAAGGACAAAGTCCTTTATCATTCCTTACTCTAAGTTTTGAGCTTTCAGGTCTGCCAGTCCCTTCCTCATGGAGCCAATGAAATTCTAGCAGTCCTCCTAACTATAGGCTAAAAATCTCAGGAATAGAAGAAAAATGTTCCCTGTTGAAAAAACATATCCTGCATCCAAGCTAGTTCCGATAAAGTGGAATAATGGAAACTTCAAATAACTGTACAGAGATATCTGAAAATATATAATCCTAGCCTAATATCTTATATTAAAAAACCATATCTCATATTTCTTATATAAAAAAGTACATTTGTAAAAGCATTCTTAGGACACTGAGAGTTCAGAAATTGTTGCTGTGTTCTCTGATATGTTACTATAGCCCCTACAAGACTATATCTCTAATTGTATCTTGTTCTTAATAATTTGTCATATGTTTTCTAAAGCATATATTTATGAGGCTTCTTTATTAAGCTTCATTTGCACTTTTTGTTCTCAATGCACGTTAATAAATACCTTGTCTCTACTGGATTATTTATACAAAATAAAAATTGTTATGTATGACATGACAAAACTCAGGCAAAGAACAGAGGGAAATTTCTGTAAGTTAAAACCAAATATAACTCAACAAAAGAAAAATTAACTTCCAGTGGGGAAACTTTGTATGCCTCTATGTTCTATTTCTCAAAACCTATGTTAAATGTTGGTAAGCGGCATTTGCTGAAAACCTAAGGGCCAACACTAAGTAAGAAAACTACCCAAGCTGGAGATGAGAATTTATTAACATTAGTGTCACTAAAGTTGGTATACAACTCCACAACTGCTAGATTTCACTGGCTAAAAAAAAAAAAAAAAGGAAAGAAAAGATAACTATATGAAGATCTTTTTTGTTTTCTCGCAGTTGCAGTCATTATTGAAGAATGGATCCATATAATACAAGGAATAACATTTGTGCAAAATCGAGAAATATGTTAAAAATCAAAGCTAGTTAAGAACTGCTGAAGCAAGTTTTCTGAGATTGAAATAAGGATATGGGATTGAGGTTATTATCAGATTTGAGTCTTAATCTGAAGAAGCAAGAATTTTCTTTGTTGATAATTCAAGTCCAGGACACAGTGAGTTTTTCTGTGATGGAAGCTCAGGATTGTAAGTTCAGAGTCCAAGACATAGCCCTCACTATCTGATAGCTACCTTTCCTCAGTAAGAGTGAGGAAACTATTCTAGAAAACAAACAGAATGATCTGGGTCTGAGGAAATGATATCAACATGTTTTTTTCTGAATGTGTGATTTACCATAATAAATTGTGGGAGAAAAAAAAGTAGGGCCAGGATGGGTGGCTCAGCCTGTAATCCCAGCACTTTTGGAGGCCAAGACGAGTGGATTGCCTCAGCCAGCAGGTTCGAGACCAGCCCAGGCAACTTAGCGAGACCTCGTCTCGACAGTAAAAAATCAAAAATTAGCTGAGGCAGAAGAATCGCCAGAGCCCAGCAGGTCAACGCTGGGGTGGTCATGAGTGTGTCACTGCACTCCAGTCTAGAAAATAGAGTGAGACTCCGACTCAAAAAAAAAAAAGAAAAAGTAGTTCAGAACTCATGGGATATTTTTCTCTTCTTTACAAAAAAAAGAGCTGCCCTAAATCTAATAATGTTGTTTCATTGTTAAATGTAGGTGTTTTCATTCCTGTGAAAAATCAGAGATTCCCAAATAGTGATCTCAGCCTTATTCAAGCCAAAACAACATGGCTAAACAAGCTGCCTACTTCTCAAGAAAAAAAATCGACATATTAAAATGTCCAAGGTTTATACAATGACCCACTAGAGGAAAAGTCAAAAATCAACTCAAAACTTCAAATGTTTTAAATGTCACTAGCCCTTTTCAGGAAAACTCTAAACTGTGATAAATAAAGCACAGGTTCTGCAGTAACCTTTATTACAAAAATAATTCTTATTTAACCTCTTAATTTCCACCAAAATATTAACTATATGAAATAAATTAGATTGCAGAGAGCCAAATCTATGAGGAAAAGATGCCAATTAGTTACACAATTGAGTTATTATTCTCAGAAAAAAACATGAATGCAGATTATAGTATTCAAAACAAATACATTATTTTAAGTCATATGGCTAATTTAAAATCTAACTTTGGTTTAATGGCCTTCATTGAGCTGCAAAATAAAGCAATCAATGCAAGTTGACAATAGTCTACAAATTAGCAGCCATAAAAAGGGTAAAAAGAAAACTAAAACAGAATCTAAACAAGTAACTTTTAAAGATACAGTAGTCCGGGTACAGTGGCTTAAACCTGTAATCCCAGCACTTTGGGAGGCCGAGGCAAGTGGATTGCCTGAGCCCGCGGGTTCGAGACCAGCCTGAGCACTTGACGAGACCGCGTCCTTACAACAAAATAAAATTTAAAAGTTAGCCGGGCACAGTAGTATGTGCCTATACTTCCGGCTACTTGGAAGTCTGAGGAGGAAGGATCGCCAGAGCTCAGCAGGTTGAGGCTGCGGTGGCCGGGAGCGTGCCACTGCACTCCAGTCTGGGCGACAGAGTAAGACTCCAACTCAAAAAAAATAAAAAATTAAAAATAAAATAAAATCTTTAACAAGACTTCCGTAAAAGATTTTAAAGCAATAATTAGTAAAAATAAATTCAAGAAATTCAACTTAATCCAGATTTACTTAACATTCCTGATTAAGAAAATCCTGGCTGAGCGCAATGGCTCACACCTGCAATCCCAAGAAAGGACTGCTTGAGCCCAGAAGTTCAAGACCAGCCAACATAAAATAGCAAGACCCCCATGTCTACAAGAAAATAATAAAATTAGGCAGGTGTGATTGTGCATGCCTGTGGTCCCAGTTACTTGAGAGGCTGAGATTGGAGAATCACCTGAGCCCAAGGGGTCAAGGTTGCAGTGAGCCATGATCCTGTCACTACACTCTAGCCTGGGGGACAGAGTGAGACTCCCAACTCGAAAAAAAAATATACAAGAAAATCCTTAGATAAATTATTTTGTGAATTTTGGTTTTCACAGTTAAATGCCTTCTCTAAAATTACCACAATGTAAACTTAAAATGTTAAGACAGCATTTTTACTCAAAAGTTTAGATTTTATTCTTTTCCCAGAGGAAGCCAAATGAATAAAATTTCCTATCAAACAAATAATTTCTTTTTTTTTAAGACATTTTAAATTGAAATATAACATACATATGGAAAAGTACACGTCATAAATGTAGTTTGATGAATTTTCACAAACAAAACAATCTCATATAACTAGAATCCAGATCAAGAAAACAAAAATTGCCAATATCCCAGAAGCCCCCCTTGTGTGCCCTTTAACCATTGCCTTCCCCCAAAAGTGACCACTACTCCAGTTTCTAAACACGGTTTAGGGGATTTTTGTTTGTTTTTGAACTATGGGCAGATGGAATCATACAGGATAAATTCTTTTGTGTCTGGCTTTTTTACTCAATAGTATATTTGTGAGATTGTTGTTTTATATAGTTATGGTTCATTCTATTGTGTTATTATCCATTTAATAGAATATACTGCATTTTATGTATCCATTCCATTATGAATGGATTTTTGGGTACTTTCTAGTTTTTGACTAGTATACATAGGGATACTATGGACATTTTGGAGAATCTATTTACACATTCTCTTTGAACTAGGGGCTGAATTGTTGGATCATAGGGTATGTGTATGTTCAGCTTTAGTGATGTTGCCCAAAAAAATTA
>JAPVLO010001807.1:0-53391 GCA_027257055.1 Cephalopachus bancanus | reverse complement strand
AAAAATAGATCTAAAATGCTTAGATTGCTTGGCATTTTGAGTTGTGATAAGATATTCTTTTTCATAACCATAAACCTGGATTTTTTTTTTAAGTGTTTGCGTATAGGGTGGTGGAGATAGAGACAAACAAATCGAAGATCTAAGAAAAGGTGTAGATGTCATTATTGCAACTCCTGGACGATTGAACGATCTGCAAATGAATCACTGTGTCAACCTGAAGAGCATAACCTACTTGGTAATCGTGGAGAAAGGGGCTTGGGATGCTGTGAATCAGTATTGACTTTTAATAATATACTTTAAGAATGGCCTCACTTTATAATGGTCTTAGAGTCTAAGAATTTTTCCCCATTCCCTTTAGCATTTTAAAGAAAGATATTTAAGATATTTTTTTTTTTTCTGAGTCTGGGTCTCATCTCTCCCCAGGATGGAGTGTGGTGGCATAATCATGGCTTACCACAACCTCAGTCTTCGGGGCTTGGGCCATCCTCCCACATCAGCCTCCTGAGTGCTGGGGCTATAGCCATATGCTACCACACCCAGCTAATTTTTTTATTTTTATTTTTTTGTAGAGATGTGGTCTCAATATGTCCCCCAGGCTGATCTTGAACTCCTGGGCTCAAGCAATCCTCCCACCTGGGCCTCCCCAAAGTGCTGGATTACAGTGTGAGCCACAGCTTCTGGGCATTTCTATTTTTAAATGGGGGTACTTGTCTATTTTATACATTTCGGAAAACATAGGTAGGATAAAAGAATTAAAAACTACTTGGATTTTTTAGACATTTCAATTTTTTTTTATAAAATAGGGTTAAAAGCATTGGAAAGCCAATTAAAAATAATAAATCTAAGTTGCATATAACCACAAATGACTTATTTTGACCTGGAAAATTAAAACAGTGACTTGGGTAATCGGGGAAATGAGGAAGACCTGTCTCCTCATATTTTTTTTTTAAAGAGCACATAGCAGCCTCCCATATCTAATCTGGCCACATTCTTCATTGTTCATTCAGGTTTTGGATGAAGCAGATAAGATGCTGGACATGGGGTTTGAACCTCAGATAATGAAGATTTTGTTAGATTGCGCCCAGATAGGCAACTGTTATGACAAGGTAGGGTCACTGTCCAAAATAGAAATCAGAGTAGAAGCCCATTCTGTTTGGCTTGCCCCACAATTGTTAGAGCATTACTTGAAAGTATTTTGAAATTATTAGGGGAAATATACCATGTCATCACTTAGTTTTTTGCAGTTAAGAATACAGCATATAGCCAGGCTCGTGGGGTCAGCCTGTAACCTGTGCTTTGGGAGGCTGAGTGAGTGAATTGCCTGAGCCGTGGGTTCAAGACCCGCCTGGCAACTAGGCAAGACCTCATCTCTACAATAAATCAAAAAAACTAGCTGGGCATGGTAGCGCGTGCCTATAGTTCCAGCTACTTGGAAGGCTGAGGCGGAAGGATCCCTGGAGCCTAGCAGGTCGAGGTGTGGTGGCCCGGGGGCGGCCACTGCACTCCAGTCTGGGGGACAGAGTGAGACTCCAAATCAAAAAAAAAAAAAAAAAAAAAAATACAGCGTAACACCGACTGCTTTATCTGTGATTATTGAAAGTTTTTCCCAAGTTACATTATAGAGATTTCTATAGAACCATTTACTTCTAAAGTCAACTCTCACATTTGACTAAAGGTTTACTTGCCCTTAAAAAATTGCATTCAATTACTAAATATTTTTGCCCAAGATAAAACTGAGGAAGCAGGGGTCGGTGGTTCAGCCTGTAATCCCCCCACCTTGGGGGGGCTGAGGTGAGTGGATTGCCTGAGCCCGCGGGTTCAAGACCCACCTGGGCAACTTTGGCGAGACCTCATCTCTACAGTAAATCAAAAAAACTAGCCGGGCGTGGTAGCGCATGCCTGTAGTTCCAGCTACTTGGAAGGCTGAGGCAGAAGGATCGCCAGAGCCCAGCAGGTTGAGGCTGTGGTGGCCGGGATCTGCCACTGCACTCCAGTCTGGGCGACTGAGTGAGACTCCAACTAAAAAAAAAAAAAACCAAAAACTGAGGAAGCAATAATTGTTTGGATATAGAGTGATCTGTAAAAACTGACATTTCCTGGGCTTAAAACCTGTTTCCTAGTATTAAGGATAGTATAAAATGGGGGGAATCTATTAGTATTCTTACATTGTTTTTTGGGTTTCTTTTTTTTTTTTTTTTTGAGTTGGAGTCTTACTCTGTCACCCAGACTGGAGTGCAGTGGCCGCTCCCGGCCACCACAGCCTCGACCTGCTGGGCTCTGGCGATCCTTCCACCTCAGCCTTCCAAGTAGCTGGAATTACAAGCGTGCGCTACCACTCTCAGCTAGTTTTTTATTTATTGTAGAGATGAGGTCTCACCAAGTTGCCCAGGCGGGTCTCAAACCCTGGGCTCAGGCAATCCACTCACCTCAGCCTCCCAAAGCGTGGGATTACAGGCTGAGCCCCCAAGCCAGGCTACATTGTTTTCTTACAAATAATTTTCCCATTTCAAGAAAAGTGAAGTTGGATTTTATTGTAATTACTGTGAACCAGCTCTATATATGATTGAAGAAACATTTAAATTCATATACCTTTGAGCAGTACGCCTTAAAAGATTTGTATTTGGCGTAAGCACTTGGTTTTGCTTGCTGACACAATGAAAAACTAGATTTTATGGACTTTTTGTTTTTTTTTTTTTAATTGGAGTCTCACTCTGTCATCCAGGCCAGAGTGCAGTGGCATGCTCATGACTACCACAGTCTCTACCTACGGGGCTAAGGCAATCCTTTTGCTTCAGCCTTCTGAGTAACTGGGACTACAGGCACGTGCCACCACGCCTGGCAAATTTTTTGTATTGTAGAGACAAAGTCTCGCCAAGTTGCCCGAGCTAGTCTCAAACCCCTGGGCTCAGGCAATCCTCTTGTCTCGGCCTCCCAAAACGCTGGGGTGATAGGCAAGTTACCACACCCAGCAGCTTCTTGTCTTTTACAAACAACAAGAGATAAAATTCATTTACACTCATCCTTTTCTTATCTTTTCTTAGATTACAGTTTAGTTGAAGATGTATAGGTCTCCTTCTAGTTTGTAAAAACCTACTTATTAAATCGGTTGAAAGGTTTCATCTAGTAGCATTACTGTAGTTGAGCAATTGTTATGAAAAACTGTTAAAAACTGAAAAGATAGGAAGTACTAAGTTGCTCTTTAATGAGTTCATTGGTTCATAACATGCTTAAGGAAACTTAGTAATATTTGATTTACAATAAATTTTAATATTTGGATATTTTGTATTTCCAGTGCAACTTGGCCGTATTCTGTTTGTCGACTTGCACAGTCATACTTGAAAGAACCGATGATTGTCTATGTTGGTACTCTGGATATAGTTGTAAGCTTGTTTTTATTGCTGCTAAAATAAAACATTTGTTGAACATTTTTTATTATGAAAAATTTGAACATAGCTACTCTGTCCACTGTCCAATTTCAGAGCAAACCCCAGATGCATTTAGTTTTATCCAACAATATTTCAATACACGTGTCTGAAGGATGCATTTTAATAACTACAGTGCCATCATCTCATATTTAAAATTTCAATAATCTGGTAATAACACAACTTGTGTTCACATTTTTTTGAGATCTCTTTTTAAAACACTGTTTCGGGTCTAAGCACAAGTCTACACACTTGCATAAACATGTCTGTTCACTTCTTATGAAGTTAAGATTGATCGTGCAGTTCATATGTCAGTCAAACCCCTCCATTATGAAGCTTTCTGGCTTTCTGCTTAATCAGTAAGAGGTGGAATTTGCCTTTCATTTGATAAATAATAAGGAAGTCGTTGCCTAGACCAGTATTTCATTAGGGATTTATAACTGGTGATCAAATATTTCTTGTTTTATGTTAGGTTCATGTATAAGTTTACATCATTTTTTTGGTTTTTGTTTTTGGCATGGCAACACTGCAGTGTTGGGAGTTTGTTGATTGTTTGTCATTTGAAGGGACAGTGTTGTGCTTGTGAATACCCCTTGCATTTTGCAGATTTGAGGCTAAAGAAGATGAAGTGTCAAATGAAAAAAACCAAGCACTTCCAACATCTGTTTGAGTTTAACAGAGGAGTAAACTCAAGACATTTGTGCCATGTCCAGGGAGAATGGCAGTCAGGGAAAGAAAGGCAAGAACACCCGTTTTTGTCATTCCAAAATGAGCCACTTTGACCTGAGTGAATCTCCACATTCAGGAAGACCATCAGGCTTTGATGAAGTCCGTTTAAATGTTTCGGTCCACGATGATCCAGTCAACCCAAGAATTGGCAAACATGATGAACTGTTAACCATCATGCGACATTTGCATTCCATGGGCAAGCGAAAAATACTAACCCAATAAAATAATGATTAGCCTTTCAGAAAAGACAGTACAGATGTTTGATTCTTTCCCTTTATTAAATACTACTAAAATCTATTTTCTCAAAGAGACAAATATTTCATTTATTTATGGGTCAAAGATGGTACCAACATATTTTGAGATTTTGTATTGTCAAGATACTCATTGAATTTGAGACTCTTGCATCATAAGCTCGTCATCTTTCATTGCAGGAGCAATACCCAAAATTCAGGACAATAGCCTTTGTGACCCTTGTCCCACCTCAGGGTGATTTCCTTTTCCTACAATGGTAACCAGTTGTCTTGAGCACACTCTGCCAAGCATTCAGTGTTCCCAACTGATTTTTGGGAATAAATAATGAAGTGAAAGGCCAAGCTATGCATTTTTTTTTTTTAAGATCTGGGGTACAATTCAGGTTCAGATATACAAGTGGCCATCATGCAGGTAAAGTTTGTGCCCCCTTTTTGGTCCCACTTGCCTGGTTTGAGATCAGGTACCCTTATTGATGTTATGAGCCCCTCCCCCCACCCAGCAGTTTCCAACTACTGCCAATCCCTTTCTTATAGTATTATGGTAAATGTTCAGGGTCTACTTATGAGTGAGAACATGTGGTATGCAGGTCTTTGTTTCTGTGACAAATCACTGAATATTATAAACTCTAAATCCATCCAAGTTGCTGTGAAGTCCATAATTTGTACTTCTTTCTGACTGCATAATATTCCATCATGTATATGTACCACTTTTTTTTTATTCAGTCCAGTTTTGATGGGAAGCACAGTTGGTTCCATGTTTTTTCTATTGTAATAGCAAAGCTATAAATCTTTAGTAGAAACAAGTAATTTTGATGGCAGTTTATTAAAACATTAGTCAACGATAGAAAAAAAGATGTATTTTTAGCTCATGTATGGAGTCTCTCCTTCCTGTTAACATGCCATGTTCTTTTAATCCATTAGGCTGTAAGTTCAGTGAAGCAAAATATAATCGTCACCACAGAGGAAGAAAAACGAACTCATATCCAAACTTTTCTAGAAAGTATTTCACCCAGAGACAAAGTTATTGTCTTTGTTTGCCGAAAGACCCTGTAGTATTTTTTTCTTGTATGTCCATTATAATTAATCATTAATTTGTGTATGATTAGTTCTACTTGCATGCTAATTTCAAGTGGGAGCAATGTGTCTGTTATGTTATTTCAAACATTGGTAATACAAGTAAAACTAGTGAATTGGTAGTACAAGTAAAACCTGACTTGATCTTCTGCTTCAGTGTGGACCACTTATCAAGCGATCTGATTCTTGGAAATATACCAGTAGAATCTCTGCATGGTGATAGAGAACAGAGAGATCGGGAAAGAACATTAGAGAACTTTAAAGCAGGTACTTTTATGTAATTAGTGTGAGTTACAATTTATTTATTATTATAATTATTTTTAATTGGAACTGGGGTCTCATTCTGTCACCCAGGCTGGAGCACAGGGGCATGATCCCAGCTTACTGCAGCCTCAACCTCCTGGGCTCAGGTGATCCTTCCACCTTGGCCTCCCTAGTAGCGGGGACTACAGGTGCACACTACCACACCTGGCTAGTTTTTTTTTTATTTTGTATAGAGACAAGCCCAGGCTGGTCTACAACTCCTGGCTCGAGCAGCCTTCTTGCCTCAGTCTTCCAAAGTACTGGAATTACAGGTGTGAGCCACTGTGACTTGCCTGTTGCAATTTAAAATAAGTGCAATACTTGGGCTTGGGAAACCCATTCTAAGGTTTGTTCTCAGTTTCTGTATCCCATAACTATGCTTGTCAGAGCTCTAAATATTAATCTTCTAAGAGCTAACTAAATTCCCCAAAGAATGTTTAAGCCTGGATACCACAGTCTTAATTTGCAACAGAGAATAGATCTCAATTTACCTGAAAAATATTTTCCTCCCATGGTTCAGAGGTTTCAAGAACCATTTGCTGACTCATGGTATCTATTGTAACAGATAAAGAAAGTTAAAACTCCATTTTCCATTTTTATTAAGTGAGCATTTTAATGTAAGTGATAATTAACCTGATTATATTATAGGGACAGTATACATTTCATTTATGTCTTTGGTTGGTTTATACCAGAACGAGTCAACATTCATGTGACTTGATTCCTTAGGGAAAGCAAGAATATTAATTGCAACTGACTTGGCATCCCGTGGTCTTGATGTCCATGATATTACACACGTCTATAATTATGATTTTCCACGGAACATTGAAGAATATGTGCACCGAATAGGGCGCACCGGACGCGCAGGGTATGTGAGCATGGCCCACCCAGTTCCAGATCCTCGGGGCTCCCCTCACAGACATCGTGCCCAGAAACCCATTTTTTTCTCTTGCCTGTAAATTGTCTGCTCTTCAGAATCTTGGCTATTGCACTTTCTCTCTAGCCATTTGACTTGTTTTAGGCTCAACCAGATCCCCCGTGGTTGGCCTCATACAGCTTGTCCAGTTCTACCCTTCTTACATCTACAGTGTGACCACTGAGTTCTGTACCCAGTGGATACTTTGGACGTTGTTAGCAAGTAGTACAAATTAGCACAGGCATGAGAATCCTCTCCATTTTAAGGGCACTACTGTCATACATCCACGTGTGCAGGTTCAACAACTGCAGGTTTAGAATCCAGATCTCGGACCCTAAATCTTGTGCACAACACATACTGGGCTGGTGATGGGAAAGTTGTGGCTCCCCTGTTTTTATTCTGTTCTCTTTTAGTCTTTATTAACTGAACACATTTTCCAAATGAAACCACATGCGCTTTTTCCCCTCTGAAGGAGGACTGGAGAGTCAATTACACTTATCACCAGGAATGACTGGAGGGTTGCCCCCGAACTGATCAGCATCCTGGAAAGAGCAAATCAGGTGAGTGTTCGCAGTACATTAGAAATCTACCTCAGTTTTCTGGTGTGTCATCTGTCAGTGATGCCAGGTCTTGGGGCTTGCTGCTTCTCAGGGAACGTAAACATTGAAAGGGCTCAAACATGTTATGAGGGTGACACCAGGGCAACAATATGGAGCTATACACGTATAATCGGGTAACCTCACGCAATGGAGGTGGCCCTGAAAGCCCCACTGGGGAAGAAACCAGTGGGTGGAGGTACGGAGAGCTGTAGTGGCAGGGCAAATGTTTCAGCAGGGGGGAGCATAAGACCCAGAGGTGAGGAGGAATGTGGAGAAAACGGTACCAGGTAAAGGCACGTGATGGCCCTTGCTGGTGGTATAGCCTGAAGGTGGGTTTAGAGGGACACATTCCTGTTTGAAAGATGTTGTGTAACCAGGCATGCAGATGACCTAATGATTTGGAGGCATTGTAGCATATTGGAGAAAAGAACTCAGAATTCTAATAACACATTTAATCATTTCAGAGTATCCCAGAGGAGCTTGTGTCAATGGCTGAGAGATATAAGGGACATCAACATAAAAAAGAAATGGAAAGAAAAATGGGAAGACCTCAAGGAAAGCCCAGGAAGTCTTATTAGTAACATCTTATGTTGAAAAGTGGCACCAGCTTACCAGAGGTAAAACTTAAAGAACACATGAATTTTCAAAAGCCTGACATTTTTTTTTTTTTTTTTTTTTTTGAGTTGGAGTCTCACTCTGTCGCCCAGACTGGAGTGCAGTGGCCGCTTCCGGCCACCACAGCCTCGACCTGCTGGGCCCCGGCAATCCTTTCGCTCTGCCTTCCAAGTAGCTGGAACTACAGGCACACGCTACCACCCCTGGCTAATTTTTTAATTGATTGTAGAGATGAGGTCTCGCCAAGTTGCCCAGGCGGGTTGCGAACTCACAGGCTCAGGCAATCCACTCACCTCAGCCCCCCAAAGTGTGGGATTACAGGCTGAACCACCGAGCCTGGCTATGCCTGACCTCTTAAACTAGGCTTTGTTAGTGTATTTATCACAGTCAGCATTGCCTTAACATAATAAATTAGGTATTGCACTTTTACCTATTGCCTAAAGTCTTAGAGTTGGTAAACATATGTATTAGTATAAAATGAGCAAATTTGTAATTTATTACTTATAAATACTTAGACCTTTTGTTTGGGCAGTTCCTCTTGGCAAGTTGTCTATATCTGCAAGACTTATTAAAGCAGTATCTGTAGTAGCAAAAGACTTACTGAAGTGTCTAGTGGGGACTAGATAAGTAAGTTGGTGATTAGTTTGCCATGCTGTGGATAAAGAACATGGGAGCCACTTTCAAGACAGTATAAGTATTAAGAGCAAAGATCTTTTTTACTGGGGATGATGGGCGGATTTAAAAGCAGGAAACCTTATCTCCTACTTCAAACTCAACAGAAATGCTAGATAAAACTTTTTTTTACAAAAATGTTGCCAAAGCTATGGGTAGGGGCTTGTTATATCTGGTGTTTTTTAAAATAATTCCATAATAAAATGTTTCCTTGGTAGAAAGGCTTTCCTGTCAACCTGGGGATGCAGTACTAAAGGGGGAGTTTCCCTCCAGCTGGATGGGGTGAGGAGGCATAGAGGGAGCTGCAGGAACTCTGGCTGGATTCAGACCTTGCAGCCTCATGCCAAAAAACTACCTCTAAAATGGCAAAGCGTTACTGAAATGCCACTCACCAGATAGCACTCCATACACAAAGGGCTACACTCCAGCTATATCACAGAAAGGGATTTACTGAGATGCTAAGGTAAAACCAAGAGGGACTTTGTCATAAATATGCTTGAAAAGCTCAAAAATAAGTAGAAATCTGACGGATGACTTGTGACAAAATTGAAAATCCAGAAAAAAAAAATCTAAAAGTATCATCAAAATTTTAAATCTCAAAAGGATTAAGACAGACCCGAAGAAAATTTGGGTGTCATGAGATCAGAGGAAATCATGTAATGCCTCTGAAAAAAACAATAGAAAATATAAAAGCAAAGTTTCAGGATATACTGTGTAAGGCATGTTCCCATGTTTAAATACTTTTAATTTTATATTAACAGAAACAGGATAAAACCACAAAGCGTGGTGCCTCTGCTTTTAATTTTTGCTATTTAAAAAAGTTAAAAACTAAGAATGATCTACCAAAATTACATCATGAGGAAATAAAAAATGTGAATAGATCTATAACTAGTAAGAAGTTTAAATCAGTGAAAATCTTCTCCCACAAGGAAAACCCCAGGAAAAGATGGCTTCACTGGTGAATTCTACCTAACATTTAAGAAAAAAACAATCCTCTTCAATTTTTAAAAAAAAATTTTTCAGCACCATGCATTCTGCATTCATTCAACCTCTTTTTAAAAGTTGAAGAGTTCGGAATACTTCCAAACTTACTGTGGGGCCAGTGTTACCCTTGCAAAACCAGGTAAAGACTATAAGAAAAATAATAAGAACAGTATTCCTGAATATTGGTGAAAAATCCTCAAAATACTAGCAAATAGAATTCAATAGCACATTAGAAAGATACACAGTGACCAAGTGGGATTTATTCCTAGAATGCAAAAATTCGTTAACATACTAAGTCAATGAAATTTACCACATTAATAAAAATTTTTTAAAAACTCAACTGATAGAGAAAAAGCATTTGCCAATTCAACATTCTTTCATGATAAAAAACAAACTAAGGGTACTATGATTTGGATGTTCTCTCCCAAGTTGTTGGAATTGAATGGTCATAGAACCAGGGTTAGAGGGGGCCCTTTTGGGGACATGATTGGGCATGAGAACACCCCCCTCATGGGTGGGCTTTCAGGAGTGGGCCCTCTTGTGCCCCACTGCCAGGGGATGATGCAGCTAGAAGGCCTTCACCAGCTATGGACACCCCCCCCCTTTCCCCCCCGCACTTCAGAAACTTGATAAATTCCCAGTTTGTGGTACTCTGTTACAGACGCACAAAATAAAAAAAGCAGAGATAAGA
Source organism: Cephalopachus bancanus (assembly GCA_027257055.1). Lineage (NCBI taxonomy): Eukaryota > Metazoa > Chordata > Mammalia > Primates > Tarsiidae > Cephalopachus > Cephalopachus bancanus. The sequence continues at coordinate 43,138 of JAPVLO010001807.1, read as the reverse complement.
TCTTATATAGAAAACCCTAAAGCGTCCACAAAAGTTTAGCAAATTTGCAGGATACAAAGCACAAAAAGTAGTTGCTTTACTAACAATGAACAATCTAGCAAGAAATTAAAACAGCTCCATTTACAGTAGCATCAAAAAATAAAATACTTAGGAATAAGCAATAAAAATGCAAAAGACTTCTACATTAAAAACTACAAAGTGTTGATGAAAGAAACTAAAAAAGACAAATGGGAAGACAACCTATTTTCATAAATTAGAAGAATTGATATTATTTGAATGTCTGCACTACCCAGTCAGTCTATAGATTCAATAAAATTTTCTATCAAAATCTCTGATTTTTTTTTCAGAAATAGAAAAGTTTTATTTTATAAATCATGGAAACTCAAGGGACCCCAAATAGCCATACCAACTTTGAATAAAGAACATGATTGGAGGATTCATTTACTTGCTGCCTTCAAAACACATTACAAAGCTACAGTAATCAAAAGACTATGGTGCTTGTGTAAAGGCATGTAAACCACGTGATAGAATAGAGTGCCCAGAGATAAACCCTCATATGATCAAGTGATTTCTGACAAGCATGCTAAACTAGTCAGTAGGAAGAGGACACTCATTTCAGCAAATGTGTTGAGAAAACTGGATGTCCACAGATTAATTGGCTATGACACCAAAAGCACAGGCAACACAAGAAAAAATGAAAGTGGGACTACATCAAACTTCTTTTTTTTTTTTTAGTTGAGTTTCACTCCGTCATCCAGGCTAGAGTGCAGTGGCATGCTCATGGCCACCCCAGCATCAACCTGCTAGGCTCAGGCGATCCTTCTGCCTCAGCTTTCCAAGTAGCCAGAACTAAAGACACATGCTACCACACCTAGCTAATTTTTGATTTATGGTAGAGATGTGGTCTCACCAAGTGTCCGGGGCTGGTCTTGAACCCACAGGCTCAGGTAATCCACACGCCTCAGCCTTTCAAAGTGCTAGGATTGCCGGGCTCGGTGGCTCAGCCTTGTAATCCTGCGCCTTTGGGAGGCTGAGGTGAGTGGATTGCCTGAGTCCGCAGGTTCGAGACCCGCCTGGGCAACTTGGCGAGACCTCATCTCTGCAATAAATCAAAATTAGCCGGGTGGGGTAGGACGTGCCTGTAGTTTCAGCTACTTGGAAGGCTGAAGCAGAAGGATCGCTGGAGCCCAGCAGGTCGAGGCTGCAGGGGCCCGGGGAGCAGCCACTGCACTCCAGTCTGGGCAACAGTGAGACTCCAACAAAAAAAAAAAAAAAAAAAAAAAAAAAGTGCTAGGATTATAGGCTGAGCCACTGAGCTGGCCTACATCAAACTTTTATAAACATCTGTTCATCAAAGGACACAACAATCTGGAAAGGTGGCCTAGGAAGGGAGGAAAATACTTGCAAATCACATATCTAATAAGGAGTTAATAATCAGAATATATGAAACTACTACAATTCGACAACAACAAAAAAAAACTTTAAAATGGGCAAAGGACTTAAATAGACATTTCCCTGTGGAAGATATGAAATTGTCCAGGACCACAAGAAAAGATGCTCACATCACTGATCATTGGAGAAATGAAATCAAAATCACAATGAGATATCACCTCACAGCCACTAGGACAGCTGCCATCAAAAAAAACAATGACAAACTTTGGTGGTGATGTGAAGAAAGGGAACCCTTTTGTCCTGTGGCCGGGTTGTAAAATGGTGCAACCTCTGGAAAACCATATGGAGGTTCCTCAAAACAACTGAGGTAGAACTACCATGATGCCACAGTTCTGGTTCTGAGTATGAAACCCAAAAAGAAGGAAGGCTGGGTCTTTATTTGTGTTCTCATAGATTCACGATAGCCAAAAGGTGGAAGTAACTGAAGTACCTGAATAGATGAGTGGATAAACACAATGTGGTACACACACACAGTGGAATATCATTCACCCTTTAAAAAAGGAAGACAATTCTGTCACAACACAGTTGAACCATGAGGACATTATGCTTAGAGAAATATGCTAGTTACAAAAAGTCAAGTGTGTCTCTTATGACATGTCTAAAGCAGTCGAATTTTAGAATGGTGGGGCCCGGGCGGGGTGACTCAAGCCTGTAAACCTAGCACTTTGGGAGGCCTAGGCGAGAGGATTGCCTGAGCTCAGTGGTTTGAGACCAGCCTAGGCAACTTGGCGAGACCTCATCTCTACAATAGTTTTTTTTAAATTTTAAAAGTTAGCCAGGCATGGTAGCATGCACCTGTAGTTCCAGCTACTTAGAAGGCTGAGGCAGAAGAATCACTTGACCCCAGCAGGTCGAGGCTGCTGTGACCATGAGCTTGCCACTGTACTCCAGCCTGGGCAACAGAGTGAGACTCCAACTAAAAAAAAAAAAAAGGTGGTTACCAACGACTGGGGCAAGGTGGGTAGGAAAATTATTGTTTTAGATACAGAGTTTCAGTTTTACAGGATGAAAAATTCTTGGAGAAGGGTTGTACAACAGCGTGAATATATGTAACACTACTGAACTACATACTAAAATTGGGTGTCATATAAATTTTGTTATGTATATTTAATTACAATTAAACTTTTTAAGAACAAAGAAATATTGGGATCAGCAATTTACTTTTTTTTACTTATTTTTTCAGAATTCAAGATTTTCAAGAAATAGATACAAAAATATGGAAGTATTGAAAGATACTGGCAGTATGAAGAGATTTCGTTGATTCTTAGTAATGATTCAAAAGGTAGAATTTAACATTTTATTTTTTTTTAGTAAAACCAGAAGTTTTAAAACTTGAGTTGGAAATTTTTTCCTGAATACTTATTAAGGAAAGTAGCACTAGGAGGTTTTCTTTCACTTAAAATATCTTTTCTTTTTAATTTTTTATAATTGTCTCCTGTAATGATGCTTTAAAGAGTTTAATGCTTGTTCAGATGTTGTCATGGCAGTAAAAAAGATATTATTTTCAACCAGAATATCAGAACCTGAAAAAAAAAGATTGTTAACAAAATAAATGTTAATTTCCACGATTAAAAAAACAAGTTGATTTTTGTCTTTCTGTATAGCATTTTAATTTTGTGTTTGCTAAATGGTATTTTATTGACGTATATACTTTTTTCACTGATTACAGTTCACCTACTTTAAAATAAAACAGTAAAATCATTATTTCATGATACCAAAATATGCAACAACTTTTTACATTTTAGCTATAGCTTCATGCTAAATAAAATAAACCCTAGGGAAATCATGTAGCATTTCCACGGAATTAATTTTCTTTGATCACATGTACCATCTTCTTTCCCTTACAGTTTTGTGTTACCTGTTCCACTATAAATGAGGGTGACACATTAACTTTTAGAATGTGTATGTATACTTAAATTTGTGCTTAAGGTTTAAGCCTTCATCCTATCATCTTACATTTTTCATTCATGCAGTAATACAGTTTCCTGGTTTTAGCAATAAGATTAATAAGAAAACCTAATAGAAGAGGGGAAGTAAAGGTAACAAGCAGAAATGCATGAATTAAAAACAGTTCAGTGAAAACCAACAGCTGATTCCTTAGTCAGTCCAATCAAATACCTCAATTTCTAGCAAGTGTTGGAGTGAGGAGTTAGGGATATAAGGCATTAAAAATAATAACAACAGGCCAAGTACAGACCCAGCACTTTGGGAAGCCCAAAGGGAGGAGGATTTCTGGAGCCCAGGAGTTTGAGACCAGCCTAGGCAACATGGTGGGACCTCATCTCTACAAAAAAATTTGCTTGGCGTTGTGGCAGACAGCTATTGCCCCAGCTACTCAGGAGGCTGAGGCAGAAGGATCACCCGAGCCCAGGAGGGTTTAGGCTGTGGTGAGCCATGATCATGGCACTGCACTCCAGCCCGGGTGACAGAGTGAGACCCTGACAACAATGAAATAAGTACACTGTGCCAACAAATCTGAAAATTCACAAAATTGACCACTTCGTATTTTCCTAAATCACAAGTACCTCAGGTAGTTCAGCTGAATAGACAAATAAAACATAGAATAAACAGAGAAGGTAATCAAGAGCTTCAACAAGAGGGCACACTCCTTTGTGCCAGAACATTTAAACAGACGTGTTTTTCCATTCTATAAAGCTAGCATGAAAAATTTTATTTTGATTAGCATACGTGCATGTATATTCCCAGAGGGACACATAGAACACAGTAGTGATGGTTACCTAGGGAAGGTCACAGGTGGATGAGTGACCAGGGTGGAAATGACGCTTTCCTCTCACTGCCCTAAAAGTACTTTTTGAATTTTGACATTTGCATGTGTCACCTGTAGGAAAAAAAATTTAAAAAGTAAGAAAAACATTCATAACATAAGAATGGCAAAGGCCTTCCAAAAAGTATACATAGTAGTAGGTTTTTGTGAAAAACTCTTATCAGGCAAACATATGCATTAAAATAAGTGAAAAGCACCCACCAATACACTTCTATGGGTTATCACTAAGGTTTTCACTGGCAGTAGCCAGGCTAACGTCCAGGAGACCAAACCTTCCTTTCAAAAATAAAATGCAGAAGCGAATATGCAGAAAGTCTTAAGCACAGGATTTCTTTCACAGGTGACAAATTATATGATTAATACAAAAAAACCCACTGAATTGCACACTGTGTATAGCTGAATTGTAGCATGGGCATCATATCTCATTAAAGGCATTACTAAAAAAAATATTTAAAGTAGGAGAGCAACAGGACAGGAAGAGACCAACAGCCCCATGTCTAAGGGTGAGTGGGACTCGGGCAGAGCAGAGTTCAGGCAGCTTGTAGCCAGCTCAGACATGAACATGCCTGGTGCTCCTCCTGGGCCAGGCCAGGGGAGATGGGTGGTGAACACTCAGACTCACAGCGTCCAGAGCCACCCTGGCCCCAGACTCTCTCAGGAACACATGAGGCAGGAGACTCAGCATGCCCATGGGTGCTGCTGATTGTGAAAGTAGCCCTTGTGGCTGGTTCCATGGCCTTCCTGGAGCTGTTCTCATTTACAGCCCCAGACAGCCATTCAGGAGCACGAGACTGGACCCCTTGTTAGGTGTGTCTGTCCACCACACACATACACATTTGGTTGAAGCCCCATGGCACACAGGGCCGGTCTCTCTTGCAAAAATTTCATGGGCACAGGCTCACTGATCCCTGCAAGGGACATGCCCACACTCAGAAAAGTCTGAAAGCCACGACTCCCCAGAAAGAAAAGTTGAATTTTTGGGTTAAATGACAAAAACCAAAGCCTAGGTGTTACAGCCCTATCCAATGAGTCAGCTGTTATTCCTCGTGGCCAATGTTTAATTGGTGTTTAATTTCTATAACCAGGTTATAGGGAGATGGGTCGGCATCATTGCCAAAAAGCCCACTCAAAGCAACACAATTTGTTCCAGCATTTATGCCCCAAATGTATAACTCTTCACCTACCCCAAGTTTGAAGGGTTCATGCAGGATTAGCAATATTCAAGATTTACATTAACAATTTTTTACACTCCCACCAGCAGTGTAGAAGTGTTCCCTTTTTCCCCCCATTAACAATTTTTTTTTTTTAGTTGGAGTTTCACTCCGTCACCCAGACTGGAGTGCAGTGGCCGCTCCCGGCCACCTCAGCCTCTACCCACTGGGCTCCGGCGATCCTTCCGCCTCACCCTTCCAAGTAGCCAGAATTACCGGCGCGCGCTACCACGCCCGGCTCATTTTTGATTTATTGTAGAGATGAGGTCTGGCCAAGTTGCCCAGGCGGGTCTCGAACCCGCAGGCTCAGGCAATCCACTCACCTCAGCCTCCCAAAGGCACAGGATTACAGGCTGAGCCACCAAGCCCGGCTTTTAATTGTTAAATGTCATGCTGACATTGCAATAACATTTTGGAATTTACAATATGTTCTTTTACAGTTTTTTTTTTTAGAGTAAGGGGTAGACAATCGCAATATTTGGACAGGAGGGAAAACGTAATTGTAACAACCTTCTATTCCCAGAGCCCTGACCCATAACAGTCCAATGTCCTTGTATTCACAGATGGAGGGGAGGCGGGCAATGCCCACTCCAAGCTTTCAGACACACTCCTGTGGGCCTTGGTCCACTCTCCTAATCATTAGGTGGTCTGGCTTGCCTGGCTGTCTCATCTTCAGCACCAGCCATGGCTTACTCCAGATTGGCCAGTCCAAGCAAGGCCATGCTGGAGGCAAGAAGTGTGTGAATAAGAACAATGTTTACTATTGAATCCAAGCACTTTTTTCCTTTAGCCCAACTCAGCTACAAGAGAATGTAAGTTTTAAACTCTTTTCTAAATGACTGTTCTAATATGAGTAAATAGCCTCTTTTCAGCCTGTAGTATAGGGTCTGCTCTTAGTGGAGAATTTGAATAAAACCCTCCTCACATTAAATTAGGACCTCAAAGGTTATGACCTTGGGGTAAGGGTGAACCAAAAAAAAACCATGTCCAACTTACTACAAGCAAGGCTGCCCTGACACTTAGAAGAACAGAAGGTCAAAATGAAAAGAGAAAAACAGCATCAAGAAATCACAGATACAGCCCAGGTTCCCACTGCCTGGGGCCCAGGAAGGCTCAAGAAGAAACCTGGATTTGAGGCATGTCAAGGACTGCCAAGGTCCCAGAAGCCTGCCAAACGCAAATTGGTCCTCTCTTGAGGAGGACACCTTCATAGTAGGCCACACCAAAGATAATCCCTACAAACAAGTTTTCAAGAACAATGAGCTGTGCTCAGTTAATCTTTAAGCAAACACCGCAAATGAGAATCAGAAGAAGCAATGGAAGCAGCAGAAAAAGACTGCAAATACTAAAATTATCAAACATTATAAAACAACTGAGTTTAATAGGATAACATACAAGCTTCAAATTATCTGCCAGAAATAGCAGAAGATAAAGAGTGCCACAGAACACAAGGGGGAAAAAAAAAATGAAACGTTTAGAAATGAAAGATTATTAATAAAGTTCAAACTCAATGACCACAGATGAAATAAGAAAAGTGGAATAATTATATTGCTAAAGCCAGGTAAGAGATATATGGTAGCATATCCTGTTTACTATTGTATTTCAATATTCTTATATTCAAATAAGAATATTCAATGAATATTTGAGTATTCTTATCCAATTTTTTAAAATTGAGAATGCATATACCAGCAGATTAGATGTGATTGAATAAATAAGAACTAGAAGATAGGTCAGAATTCAGATTACAGTTAAGAAAGACAAAAAAAAATGGAAAATACATACAAAAGTACAACAATAAAAATCTAGTGAGAGGCCCTAACCCACATTTAACCAGAGTCCCAGAGAATAGAAGGAGACTGGGACAAGGTGAAGGCAAAGAGATTGGGGCAAGGTGAGGGGGAACTCAAAAAAACCCAGAATCTATTTATTAAAAAATTGTGTATGTTCTTACATGTTTAAACACCAGTCACCTTCAATGTACTCTCCATTTGATGCAGTACATCTAACGAGATGCCTTTTTCACTACTCAAAACAGTTTTGAAGCCGGGCTCAGTGGCTTAGCCTATAATCCCGTGCTTTGGGAGGCCGAGGTGAGTGAATTGCCTGAGCCAGCCGGTTTGAGACCTGCCTGGGCAACTTGGGGAGACCTCATCTCTACAATAAATAATAAAAAAAAATTAGCTGGACGTGGTAGTGCATGCCTGTAGTTCCAGCTACGTGGAAGGCTGAGGCAGAAGGATCGCCAGAGCCCAGCAGAACGAGGCTGCGGTGGCCGGGAGCGTGCCACTGCACTCCAACCTGGGCGACAGAGTGAGACTCCAACTCAAAAAAAAAAAAAAAAAACTGTTTTGAACGCGTCCATTTGATGCCTTTTAGTGCTTCTGCCGTTTGTTTGTTTCACCTCTTCCACATTGGCAAAAATGTTTCCCTTTGAGGACTTTTTTTCGTCTGAGTAAACAAAAAAGTTAGACAGGGGAGGGGGAGTTGCCAATTACCAAAATGTTTCCCCCCAGGAGCCTTTCTGGGCTGCAAACCCTGGCAGGGCAGCCAGCTGCCAGGGAGCCCATCCTCCCTCCTAGGCCCCACAAAGAGCTCCAAATGGGGGTTGGAAAGCAGCCTGCCTGGCCTGAACACGGGAAAAACTTTGCGACAGAAAGTCACTTTAAGTTCTCAGCACTGCCCAGCAAGAATAGCAGAGCAGGAGTAAAGGTTCCCCTCTCTCCCCGGTGTGAACTATTTTGAATGGCAGGAAAGGCTCTAGGGCTGCTAGACCATATCAAACTACAAAATAACAAAATTAAATAAGAAGAAGAAGAAGAAAAGAAGAATAATAAGAATGTTTCTTTTTTTGTTTGTTGGATTTTTGCATTTTTTAATACTTTTACTTTATGCATGAATGTGCATGTGAGGGTTTGATCTGCATCCCCTCTTTTTTTCTTTTTCTTTCTTTTTTTTTTTTTTTTTTTATTTTCCATTTATGTGTGTCCATGTATGATTGTTCATCTTTCAGGGTTTTTTTTTCTATTGGTTTGTTTTTGCTTTTATGTTTTCCTCTATTTTTAGTTTAATGTGTGTATGAATATATGTGTGAGGGTATGAAATAGGGACTAAGCACTTAATTCACAGACGCCAACACCAAAAGTACAAGTTATATAAAGGAGAGGTTTATTAGCCAAGAGTCGGGCCGGCGGCCACTTGCCTGCTGGACATAACAGTCCCACAGCAAGAGGCGCCCATTAGCTATAGGGGCTTGCTTAAATGGGGGAAAATCACATTTGGACTTTCCAAGTGGGCCAAACTGCAACATCCTGGAGGCCAAGGTACCCTTCAAGCAATGCTAGTGGGGTTCACAGAAGTGGGAAAAAAAGCTGTTAATCAGTTGAACCTAGCCAGCAGGTGCTGTTGCCAGTTTCCAGGAAGGGAACTTTTTTTTTTTTTAACTGTGCAAAGGTTGAGTACATGCTTAGCCTAATTTTTTTTTTTTTTTTGAGTTGGAGTCTCACTCTGTCACCCAGACTGGAGTGCAGTGGCCACTCCTGGCCACTGCAGCCTCAACCTGCTGGGCTCCAGTGATCCTTCCACCTCAGCCTTCCAAGTTAGCCTAATTTTTGACATTGTAGATTTTTTTTTTAAGCCCCCTTCCACATTGCCCCCTTTCAGTTGTTCCTGGAGTCAAATAATTAACTCCAGTGATCCTTCCACCTCAGGCTTCCAAGTTAGCCTAATTTTTGACATTGTAGATTTTTTTTTTAAGCCCCCTTCCACATTCCCCCCTTTCAGTTGTTCCTGGAGTCAAATAAGTAACTCTTCATACAGGGGATTATATTGAGTTCTGAGGACCATTCATTTTATTGATGACATACTATTTTTAACATAACCAAGGAGGCTTTTTTTTGGTTTTTTTTTTGAGTTGGAGTCTCACTCTGTCGCCCAGACTGGAGTGCAGTGGCCGCCCCCGGCCACCACAGGCTCGACCTGTGGGGCTCCGGCAATCCTTCCACCTCAGCCTTCCAAGTAGCCGGAATTACAGGCATGCGCTACCACGCCCAGCTGATTTTTTGATTTATTGTAGAGATGAGGTCTCGCTGCCCAGGCGGGTCTAAAACCCCGCGGGCTCAGGCAATCCACTCACCTCAACCTCCCAAAGGCACAGGATTACAGGCTGAGCCACCGAGCCCGGCTCAAGGAGGCTTTTAATTAAGCAAGGCCCTATTGTTATACCTATTAGGAGCAGGAGGAGAGGCCCCGCCACTGCCGAGATCAGGATTGTGAGCCAGGGAGACCAAGTGAAGAGGGACTGATGCCAATTTCCCAAGGCTTGTCTTTGCAGCTCTCTGTTTTAGATTGTCTCTTACCAGGGCAAGAGTGTCTTGGATGACCCCGGAATGGTTTGCATAGAAACAGCATGTTTCCCCCAGGGCCATGCATAGCCCTCCCTGCTTCATGAAGAGGAGATCAAGTCCCCTCCTGTTTTGGAGCACGACCTTGGCTAAGGAATTAACTTGCTGCTCTAGACGGGATATGCTCGACTCCAGGAGTCCTAGGTCCTTATCAACGTGTTTACTTAGCTCTTTGAGGCTTTGGTCCCCAACGACCAGAGAAGCTGTACTTATTGCTGTGGACCCTGCAATTCCTAGGCTAATGAGGAGGGGCACTAATATGAGGACCTGCTTGGATTGCCCAAGGCCTGAGAGTCCAAGTTGTTCCTGTCCCTCCATTCCTTCATAGATAAATACCTGGGGTAGTATATGCACTAAGACACAGATTTCTGCGGCGCCCCTGAAGTATTCTAAAGCAATACAGGGTGTTATACCTTGCATACAAGCAAACCTGGTGGTGGGGTGCAACAGCCATGTGGAGGTCTTCAGAGGTTTTTGGATTGGGGATCCCTATTACAAAGGCGGTATCACATGACATTTGGTAGGGAGATTTACTTATATTATAAGAGGAAGAATAAAGGCAAGATCCACATCCTTGAAGATCTCCCAGAGTAAGGGCTGAGTTCTGTCCCAGGGACATAGTCCTAAGGACTGAGCTGTAGCAAGGATAAGAACACGTACATGCTTTTCGGTGTTGCCTATCGAGTTCACTGCAATTCCTATGTAATAAGGGGGTCAAGGGTCTAGGCATAGGCAGCAGTCTTTTGTTACTTCAGGACAAGTGGCATTTGCAAACCGGTAAACAGCAGATAGCATAGGGAGGAAAATGATTTTCATTTCCGGGCACTAATGTGGTGGGTAGGGGAGCAGGACCTGCCCCCGAAATTATAGGGTAGGTATCACCAGACTCCTGGGGGGGTTTGGGGTTTGGGGGGACATTCAGAAGGTTCTTTAGAGAATCAGGTTGCTGTTGGGGCCCATAGGATTTAGGGTGTGGGGGATGGCCTGCCTTTGAATAGTAAACAGGATGCCAGGATGAGGTCCTTCAAGCATACATTCTGAGCCCCCATGTTTTACCCGTTTCCCATACCTGGCAGAGGCTGAAGACATCCAAAAGTATTACAGTGAGTCTAAAGTGGGTTGCATGTTTGTATTAGGCTGCATTGGGGAGCAGGCTTTCTCCTGCATAGGCTCATGTATGGGTCTCGGTTTTTCCAAGGTGCAATAGTTTCGCACCCCCATGCAGCACAGTGGTATTGTCCTGCTTTGTGGCAACAGGCTGGTCCCGATGCTGGGCCAAGCATAAAAACCAACAGATTTATCCTTTTTCATAAGCTAAGGTGCCACATTCGTCAGTGTGTGTCCCCCCGAGGGTTAGACCTGGCCATAATTTACAAAGGTCAAAATTAAAGACAGGTTGCTCGCTTCCTCTATAGGTGGCAATTATGGTTCCAGTGACGGTATTTCTCAGTTCCCAGGAATAGTTCCCTGGAGTATAGAGATTACGCGGGTTAGGCCAATAGGCCTCAAACTGGGGAAGGTATGCAAGGAATATGAATAAGATACCGGCCCGCAAAAGTCTTTTTTTTTTTTGAGTTGGAGTCTCACTCTGTCGCCCAGACTGGAGTGCAGTGGCCGCTCCCGGCCACGGCAGCCTCGACCTGCTAGGCTCCGGTGATCCTTCCACCTCAGCCTTCCAAGTAGCCGGAATTACAGGCATGCACTACCACACCGGCTAATTTTTTGATTTAGTGTAGAGATGAGGTCTCACCTGCCCAGGCGGGTCTCGAACACATGGGCTCAGGCAATCCACTCACTTCAGCCTCCCAGAGGCGCGAGATTACAGACTGAGCCACCAAGCCCAGCAAAAGTCTTATCTTTAGAGGATCTTCTCCAGTAGCTGGCTTGACGACTTTCCATGTTTCCAGGGATGCGGTAGTGGCTGCCTTTACTTGTGAATGATGAATCCAGGGGCAGCCACCGCTGACTTTGACGACCTTAGGAGCAGTAAGGATTACTATGTGGGGCCCTTTCCACCTTGGGGTGAGAGCCTCAGTTTTGTGCCGATTTATCCAGATCTGGTCACCGGGCTGGAACGGGTGTGGATGTTCTGGTCGCTAGGGTTAATTTGGTCAAGATCTCTTTAAGCGTTCGATTCATTCTTTCTACCTGTCCTGAACTCTGGGGATGATAAGCACAATGTAAGTTCCAATTATCCTCAAGGCTTTTGCAATACCTTCAGTAAGATTAGAAATAAATACTGGGCCATTATCTGAGCCTATTGAGATAGGTAGACCATATCTTGGTATGATGTCATTTAAGAGTTTCTTTACTGTTACAGAAGCAGTTTCCGTTTTTGTAGGAAATGCCTCGACGCATCCTGAGAAGGTGTCCACCAAGACCAATAGGTATTTATATCCATATTGCCTAGGTTTGACTTCTGTAAAGTCTATTTCCCAATGTCTCCTGGGGGTTAATCCCCTATCTCAGACGCCTTGGGTGGATACACTGACCTTAGCATTACTAGTCTGCTGGCATGACACGCAACCTTGAATGAACTCCTGGGCGAGCTGGTCCAGATGAGGGAGATAGAATTCTTTTCTAACAAGTTCAGTTAGTTTTGTCCTTCCCAAATGAGTACCTTCATGGAGCTGCCTTAGGATTTGTTGTCCAGGACCCGAGGGAGGAAGGTTCTGCCGTCCTGAAGTTGAAGCCGTCCATCTGGGTTTGAGGACGTCTGCAATTTTTGTGCAGCAAGGAGGTCCTTTTCTGTATATCTTGGTGGCTCACATAGAACTGGAGGAGGCAGCACCAGCAGACAGGTGGTTCTGTCGTAAGCAGCTTCTCTGGCTGTTAGATCTGCTTTTCTATTTCCTATTGCCTCTTTTGAGTTTCCTTTTTGGTGGTCCGGGCAATGGATGATGGCGACTTGTTTGGGGCCCCATACTGCTGCCAGGAGGTCTAAGACCTCTGTTTTATTTTTTATAGTTTTCCCCTCTGCGGTGAGCAGTCCCCGCTCCCTGAAAATTGTCCCATGAACGAGTGCAGTTGCAAACGCGTACCTGCTGTCAGTGTATATGTTGACAACTTTTCCTTCACTTGCTTTCAGGGCCTCGGTTAGGGCAATCAGTTCTGTTTTTGGGGGCCGATGTTCCCTGCAGAAGAGGCTCAGCCCAAATAGTTCCCTATACAGTGACCACCACTGCCCCTGCATACCTTCCCCCATTCTAGATGAAACTGCTGCCATCTGAGAAAAGTGTCAGGTCGAAGTTTGTTCTCGGGACATCGGTTAGGTCCCAGCACAGCTTCTGGAACTCAGTTGTTTCATAACAACAATGTGGTGGCCCCGTGGGACTTTCTTCCGGTAGTAAAATTGCCGGGTTCAAGCTGGAGAATGCTGGAACTTGATGCGGGGTTGATCTAAAAGCAGCGCTTGATAATGAGTTATTCGGGCATTCGACATCCATTCGTCAGGGGTCCCTTGGAGTAAAGACTCCACTGCATGCGTGGCCGTGACAGTCAGATTCTGCCCCAATGTTAGTTTGTCTGAGTCCTTTACTAACATGGCAATGGCTGCTATAACCCGCAGGCAGGGCGACCAGCCTGAGGCTACCGGGTCCATTTTTTTTTTACAGGGAGGCAACAGGCCTGTTTCATGGGCGGAGCTTTTGGGTTAGGACCCCCCCCCCCCCCGCCCCCAGCGATGCCTTGCCTTTCATCCATATAAATGTGGAAAGGTTAGCCAGCTCGGTGGCTCAGCCTGTAATCACGCGCCTTGGGAGGCAGAGGTGAGTGGATTGCCCGACCCGCGGGTTCGAGACCTGCCTGGACAGGTGAGACCTCATCTCTACAATAAATCAAAAAATCAGCCAGGCATGGTAGCGCGTGCCTGTAGTTCCAGCTACTTGGAAGGCTGAGGCTGAAGGATCGCTGGAGCCCAGCAGGTCGAGGCTGCAGTGGCCAGGAGCGGCCACTGGACTCCAGTCTGGGCGACTGAGTGAGACTCCAACTCAAAAAAAAAAAAGGTGGAAAGGTTTTTTAATATCCGGCAAGGCCAGGGCCAGAGCTGAGACCAGGGTGGTGTTAAGGGCTTGGAAAGCTTTGTTTCCTCCGGTGTCCATTTAAAATTAGCCTCTGGTCCCTTGGTTATTTCACATAGAGGGGTTTGCAAGTTCAGCAAACTTAGAGATCCATAGTCGGTAGTATTCTACAGCTCCCAAGAATTCCCAGACCTGCCTTTTGCTTCCTGGGGCTGGGATGCCTACTATAGCCCGAATGCGCTGGGCAGTCAGGGATCTTTTACCTCCCTCGAGGTTATACCCAAGGTATGTGACTACAGTCACACAGAGCTGAGCCTTTTTTGCTGACACCCTATACCCCAGAATCTGAAGTTCTTTAAGCAGGTACCTGGTGGCACACAGGCACTCATCTTCTGATGTGGCTGCAATTAACAGATCATCTACATACTGTAGCAGGGTCACTTCAGGGTGCTGTTGCCGGAAAGCTCGGAGGTCTTGGCGAAGAGCTTCATCGAACAGCGTGGGAGAGTTTTTAAATCCTTGTGGGAGAGTTTTTAAATCCTTGTGGCAGTCGTATCCAGATTAACTGGCCATTTTTCCCTTTTTCAGGATCTGTCCATTCAAAAACAAGGGTTGGCTCTGCTCAACCAATGGGATGCTGAAGAAGGCATCCTTAAGGTCCAGGACAGTGTATACCTGCCTCCCTGTAGTTAGCCTGCTGAGGAGGGTATACGGGTTGGGGACTGTGGGATGAATATCCTCCACTCACCTGTTGGCCTCCCTGAGGTCCTGGACAGGATGGTAGTCTCCTGTGCCCGCCTTTTTGAAAGGAAGAAGTGGGGTGTTCCAGGATGAGTGGCACGGCACTAGGACTTCAGCTTCAGGGAGATGCTGGATGTGGATTGCTATGACTTTTTGGGCCTCTGGGTATATAGGGTACTGTTTTACCCTAATGGGCATTGACTGAGATGTACACTGACTGGCGGTTGATGGGATGCCAGCCCAGGGGAGTTTAATTCGGCCCAGACTTAGGGAAACTCAATCTGTAGCTGGGCCAGCAGTATGGCGTTTAAAGAGCCAAGAGGGGCCCCACCTTCTGTTAACACGTATTCTCACTTAGGGGAACAGTAACAAGGATTTTTGATGCCCCCGGGGGGGTTTAGGCTTACTGCTGCCGTGGTTTCCTTAAAACCTGTGTTTGCCTTAAGCTTGTGTAAGAGGTCACGTCCCAGGAGCGGGTATGGGCAGTCTGGCATTACTAGGAATGAATGAGTTACTCCCCTTTTCCCAAATTTGTTGTTCTTTCGGTGGTCCAGGGGCATAATTGAGTCCCGGTTGCCCCTGGGACCAAGGAATGCTTATTCTGAAGCAGGCCGTTGTACTTTTGGAGGACTGAATTCTCAGCCCCGTGTCCACTAAGAAGTGGACAGCGCTTCCCCCCACCATAAGTTTCACCCTGGGCTCCGGGGAGGGATTGACAGAGCCCCGGCTCCATCAGTGAGTTTCTAATTGAAGCACAGGAGTAGATTTCTGTGGGGACCCCACCTAGAGGGCACTTTTGTTGTCGGGGTGGCCTGTCTGGGCAGTCTTTTACCCAGTGCCCAAATGTTTTACAGTAGGTGCATTGATTTTTTGCTAGTGGAGTTTTTTGCCCAGTGCCGGTTCCTCTTTTCCCCGTTGGCTGCTTGGGTTTAACTTCCTGTAAGGCTGCTGCTACTACTTTGGCCATCTTTTTGGTTTGTTGTTCTTCAAGTGAGTCCCTGCTATTATAGACCTTCTGGGCTACCTCAGTTTATTCTGATAAACTTTTCCCTTCAAATCCTTCAAGTTTCTGCAATTTCTTTCTTATATCAGGGGCCCACTGGGAGGCAAAGGCTATAACTAAAGCCCTCCGATTGTCTGGAGCCTCTGGGTCTATGGGAGTATACGTCCAATAGGCCTCTATAAGGCATTCTAGGAAAGCCGTGGGAGATTCCTGTGGGCCCTGAGTTACCTCACTTATCTTAGACAAATTTGTGGGCCGCCTGGCAGTGGCCCGGAGACCCCCATTAGAGTCTGGCAATAAGTGGTGAGACACTCCCTACCGTGATCAGTGTTCGGGTTCCAATTAGGCCTCTCAGTGGGGAAGACATGGTCCACACGGTCCTGCTCTGCCGGTCTGCCTTCCTGTCCCAGGACCAATTTTCTTTGCTCTTGACGGATTTGTTCTCTTTCCTCTGTAGTAAGAAGGGCTTAGAGGAGCTGTTGGCAGTCATCCCCAAATGGGCTGGTGGGTGAAGAAAATCGTTTCTAGAAGGTCTATGAGGCTCTGAGGTTTTTCAGAGAATGCCGATTTTGTTGCTTCCAATTGTAAAGATCACTAGTAGAGAAAGGGACATAAACCATAAAGGTCTGGCCTCCCGAACCTCCGCGTCTAGTCCCGGGGCGTGTCTCAGGGGGGGGACTGTGGAAGTTTGTGGTTCTGAGTTCCCCGAAGACGAGTCGGAGCTAGTTGGTGTATCGGGGGCGGTTGGGCCCTCGGGAGACACATGGGGAAGAGGCGGATAAAGGGGCTGATACGAGGACCCACTCTTGGTGAGTGACGGGCTGAGAACCTTGTGGGCCCCCTGCTCCCACTCATATGTAGAGTAGGATGGGGGAATTTCATCGTCCTCCGGTGTGCTCTGGAGGACTGGAGGTTTGGCTTTTGGAGTTTCCTGTAGTGCTAAAACATGAGAAGAATTAGCTCTTTTTTCGGCTTTCTTCATCCATGATGGCTGCTGTATTACCAGGAGGTACCAGGCAGTGATGTACGGGATCGGGTCTGGATGGCATTGATAGACAAACTGTCAGACCTTCCCCACTATGACAGGGTTGAAGGTCCCCTCCAGCGGCCATCTGCAATTAGGAAATGTGGGCCATTCGAGGGAACAAAAGGTGATTAGGTTTCCTTGGTTTACCTGATAACCTGACTGCTGTGCCACTCCTTGGAAATCCTTGAAGTGGCACAAAACCAGTTGCTGAGGGGTGTCAGGCTTAGAGCACTGCCGCACCATAATGTCGATAGTAATGACAGACACAACAGTGACTAACACTGAACAAATAAAGACAAGAACACAAACTGAACAGACAGACCTAACTGGCAGAGGGCAATACCCGGGGGGCCCAGTGACGTCTCACTGGGACCTCAGACGCAGGAATTAGTGCTGCATCCAGCTTTCCTGTGGGTCCAACCAGAAGTGCATACAAAGAGAACAGGAATTTGATTCACCTCTCAGAAGACTCTGGGGACATTGTGAGTCTACCAGAGATGACAATCGGCCATTTGCGAGTCCACAGACTCACCAGGCCCAACAAACACTGAGGTTCGCGGTTATGCAGACCCACAAGGTCAGCTGGTGATTGGGGCTGGGGATTAAGCTCTCAGATCCCCCTGGGCAAGTCCCCAAATGAAATAGGGACTGAGCGCTTAATTCACAGACACCAACACCAAAAGTACAAGTTATGTAAAGGAGAGGTTTATTAGCCGGAACGGCGGCCACTTGCCTGCTGGACATAACAGTCCCACAGCAAGGGGCCCCCATTAGCTAAAGGGTCTTGTTTAAATGGGGGAAAACCACACTGGGACTTTCCAAGTGGGCCAAACCACAACATCCTGGAGGCCTAGGTACCTTTCAAGCAATGCTAGCGGGGTTCACAGAAGCGAAAACAAAAGCTGTTAATCAGTTGAACCTCGCCAGCAGGTGGTGTTGCCATTTTCCAAGAAAGGAGCTTTTTTTTTTTTTGAGTTGGCGTCCCACTCTTTCACCCAGACTGGAGTGCAGTGGCTGCCCCCAGCCACCGAAGCCTCGACCTGCTGGGCTCTGGCAATCCTTCTCCCTCAGGCTTCCAAGTAGCTGGAACTACAGGCGCACGCTACCACACCTGGCTAATTTTTTTATTTATTGTAGAGATTAGGTCTCACCAAGTTTCCCAGGTGGGTCTCGAACCCGTGGGCTCAGGCAATCCACTCACCTCAGCCTCCCAAGTCATAGGATTATAGGCTGAGCCATTGAGCCCAGCTTGGAAACTTTTTTTTTAACTGTGCAAAGGTTGAGTACATGCTTAGCCTAACTTTTGACATTGTAGTTTTTTTTAAAGCCCCCTTCCACAGGTACAATTTGAATTTCTATTTTTTTCTCTTTTCTTTCTTTTTATTTTTTTTCTCTTTCTTTCTAAGTTTCTTCTCCTTTGATTTTGTGTTGGACGTGTGTGTGTGTTGGGTTTTCCTGGTTTTTTGTTGTTGCTTTTTTTATTTTGATTTGCTTTGTTGTTATTCCGGTTTCGAGGTATGTGTGTATGTGTATGTGCGTTCAGTTGTTTTTTACTTTAGTTTCTGCTTTCATTGCTCTGTGTTTCTGTCATTTAAAAAACATTTTTTTTTTTAGATTAGAAAAATAGTTTGTAGGCTGGGTTTGGTGGTTCAGCCTGTACTCCCAGCACATTGGGAGGCCAAGGTGTGTGGATTACCTGAGCCCACCAGTTCAAGACCAACCAGAGCAACTTGGTGAGCCCTTGTCTCTCCAATAAATAAAAAAATTTTAGTAGTTCCAGCTATTTGGGAAAGGCTGAGGCAGAAAGATTGCCAGAGCCCAGCAGGTTGAGGCTGCAGTGGCCAGGAGCATGCCACTACATCCAGTCTGGGTGACAGAGTGAGACCCCAACACACACAAAAAAGAAAAGATAAATAGCTTATTTCGAAAGTAGATAAAAGTGGGGGGATTCACCCCCCCAAGGGGGGGGATGGGGCCAAAGCTTAAGAAAATACAGCCTGGCCATAGCTCAAAGAGCACATAGCCACAGCATAGCTTAGCAAGAAAAAGGCTGTAGTGGCCTGCCATAGGCCATGGCAATGACCTATTTTTAAAAAACTTTTGACTATATTATTTCATTTTACTTTTTTCATTTTCTTCAGGGCAGTTACTGTATCTTAGACTGAGGGGGTACACCCATGTACCCATTGTATTGTAAAATAGAGAACTAGACATTGACCTTCCATATGACCCAACAATCCCTCTCCTGGGAATATACCCAGAAGAACTCAAATCATTCTACAAAAAAGATACCTACACACTCATGTTTATTGTAGCACTATTCACAATAGCAAAAACATGGAACCAATCGTGCTGCCCATCCAAACTGGACTGGATTTTTTTAATGTGGTAAATATACACAGCCATAAAGAATGACAAACACCAGGCACGATGGCTCAAGCCTGTACTCCCAGCACTTTGGGAGGCCAAGGTGAGCAGATTGCCTGGGCCACGGGTTCAGGAACAGCCTGGACAACTTGGTGAGACCTCTTCTCTACAATAAAACAAAAAATCAGTCATGCATGGTAATGTGCATCTGTAGTTCTGGCTACACGTAAGGCAGGGTGGAAGGATCACCTGAGCCCAGCAGGTCAACGTGCTACTGCACCCCAACCTGAGCAATGCAGTAAGACTCCAACTCAAAAAAAATGACAAACATATGAACTCACAGCAACTTGGATGAATTTAGAGTCCATCATACTCAATGATCTGTCACAGAAAAAAAAACAGAGTACTAGTTGTCCTCACTTATAAGCGGACCCTGAACGATTACCATAATTCTATAAGAAAGGGATTGGCAGTAGTAAGATACTGCCCGGGATGGGGATAGGAGGGAGACACAACATCAATAATGGTACCTGACCTCAAACCAGGCAAAGTGGGGACCAAAGGGAGGCCCAAACTTTACCTGTATGATAACCACTTGTATGTCTAATCCTTCCCCTTGTCCAGAGAGACATGAGGAATGATTTGTCATCCCTATGGAAAAGGAGGGGATTGCCCTTGGGTCTGACCTCTACAATGCAGGAAACAGCACCGATAAGCTACAAGTCTCGTTTCTGCAAGCATCCTTGTCTTGGTACAAGGCAATCCTACAACGTATCCCAGAGTTGGGTCTGTGTCCCAACTGAGAAAGAAGTGGACCACCTGACTTGTGGCCATCCTGCAACACACGCATAACAGTCGCTTTTGTTCAAACCCAGTCTAACCAGGCATTTATGTCTCCATAACCTGTTTCAATTTCTAGCATTTGCCTAAGATTCTTTACCTCGATTATAATCACCATCCTAGGATCATTGCTGGGGGGGGACTGTACTTGATTATGGGACCTGTAGATGGTACTGGGCATGTTGAATTATTTTTTATTTATTTATTTATTTATTTTGAGTTGGAGTCTCACTCTGTCGCCCAGACTGGAGTGCAGTGTCCACTCCGGGGGACCGCAGCCTCGACCTGCTGGGCTCTGGTAATCCTTCCACCTCAGCCTTCCAAGTAGCTGGAACTACAGGCACGCGCTACCACACCTGGCTAATTTTTTTGATTTATTGTAGAGATGAGGTCTCACCAAGTTGCCCAAGTGGATCTCGAACCCGTGGTCTCAGGCAATCCACTCACCTCAGCCTCCCAAGGAGCGGGATTACAGGCTGAGCCACCGAGCCCGGCTTTTTTTTTAAATTGGAGTCTAACTCTGTCGCCTGGGCTGGAGTGCTGTGGCACACTCACAGCCACCCAGTGTCAACCTGCTGGGCTCCAGCAATCCTTCCGCCTCAGCTTCCAAGTGTCCAGAAGTACAGGTGTGTGCTACCATGCCCAGCTAATTTTTTATTTATTATAGAGACGAGGCCCTGCCAAGTTGCCCAGGCTGGTCTCAACCCCTGGACTCAGGCAGTCTACTTATCTCAGCCTCCCAAAGTACTGGGATGACTGGCTGAGCCACCAAGCCCAGCCAGGTTGAATTCTTATATTCAACAAGCCTGAGGGTGAATCATCTCACTGGATCTGTCCCTGAAATGTTGGCACCCAACCATACACTCTTGGTGCTACTTCAGGACTATTGTCCAGAAGTTACAGACTGTTTATAGTCCACA
Organism: Cephalopachus bancanus; assembly: GCA_027257055.1. Lineage (NCBI taxonomy): Eukaryota > Metazoa > Chordata > Mammalia > Primates > Tarsiidae > Cephalopachus > Cephalopachus bancanus. Next base: position 22,373 of record JAPVLO010001807.1, on the reverse strand, counting down.
AGACAGGATTACATTGTAAATTTTGACAGTTATTTGGTGGAGCCCTTTAGATAAGTGCAACTTATCCCTCAGGGGGATTAGATGTCTGGTCTTGCCTCTTGCTGGCCCAGCAGTCCAAACTTGGGGAGCTTTGTGGTCCACCAAATGTCATCCCAACTCTTACATGGATAGAGGGGTGACCTGTCTATCCGTGTATGATCCATGGGGTCAGGGCACAGATATGTATCCTCACGAGAAAGTTGCCTTTGATTATTTAAACCCCCTCAGGATAATATTTGATATGCATTAAATCTGATAGTTTGGGGAGTTGAAGTCTTAGTTACATTAATTACAAGCTTGACAGGATACCCCCATCTCCCTAGGCTTTGGTATGCACTCATTATTTGCTCCCATGTCTCCCTACCACCAGTTGGGAGATTCCACATAAAGAATAATATTCCTTTCATGGTTGCATCCTCCTACACCCTTACTTTAAGAGACTGACCCAGGTCAGTCTCAGTGGCTCAGCCTGTAATCCCGCGCTTTAGGAGGCTGAGGTGAGTGGATTGCTTGAGCCCGGGGCTCGAGACCTGCCTGGGCAACTTGGCGAGACCTCATCTCTACAATAAATCAAAAAATTAGCTGGGCGTGGTAGCACGCGCCTGTAATTCCGGCTATTTGGAAGGCTGAGGTGGAAGGATCGCTGGAGTCCAGCAGGTCGATGCTGCAGTGGCCGGGAGCAGCCACTGCACTCCAGTCTGGGTGACAGAGTGAGACTCGACTCAAAAAACAAAAGAAAAGAGAGACTGACCCGGCATTTGAGTCACTTCCTACCTATCATTAGATTCCCAGGAGTCCTTAGGGGCCTTTTTAATCCTAGTGTAATGAGTTCATCCCTTCTCTGCTGTTCAGACAGCAATCTTAGTGGTCAGGAGCACTAGATAAAGACCTTCCCAACTCGGTGGGAGCTTGTCCTCTACCCAGTTCTTGATCAGCATGGAAGGCTGGAAGTGACGAGCCACAAACTCGAGAGGCGAAGTCTGAGCAAGAAGCCCTTTTAACCTGAGGGAAGATAAGGTAGAGGAGATGGCCTCTCAGAAACTTGTCGTTCATATGGTAACTCATAGGGTGACAAGCCCAGATCCTTTCGAGGAACTGTCCTGATTCTGAGGCAGGCTATAGGGAGGCACTTGGTCCAGGGAAACTTAGTTTCTAGCATTAATTTGGTCAAATGTTTTTTAAGAGTTTGACTTATTCTTTCTACTTTTTCTGAGGATGGTGGATGACAAGGCGTATGAAAGTCCCAATGCATCTGGAGTGCCAACCCATCTTTGACAGAGCCATGAACAACAAAACACTGGGGAAAGGAGACCATATTTAGCAAATGGTGCTGGGAAAACTGGCTGACCACATGCAAAACAGTGAAACTGGACCTTTACCTATCACCACATACAAAATCAACTTAAAATGGATCAAGGACTTTAATATAAACCTCAAATGATAAGAATCTTAGAAGAAAATATAGGGAACATCCGTCTGGACATCAGAATAGGTATTGAATTAATGTCCAAGTCCTCAAAGGCAAGTGCAACAAAAGCTAAGATTGACAGGTGGGACTTGATCAAACTGAAAATTTTTTGCACAGAAAAATAACCATCAAGAGAGTAAAGAGACAACACACAAAACAGGGGGGGGGAAATTTGCAAGCTATGCATTGACAAAGGCCTAACATTCAGCATCTACAAGGAACCCAAATTGAAAGGAAAAAACAATCCTATTAAAAAGTGGGAAAGGGCCGGGTTCGGTGGCTCAGCCTGTAATCCCGCGCCTTGGGAGGCTGAGGCGAGTGGATTGCCTGAGCCACGGGTTCAAGACCCACCCGGGCAACTTGGTGAGACCTCGTCTCTACAATAAATAAAAAATTAGCCGGGCATGGTAGCACACGCCTGTAGTTCCAGCTACTGGAGGCTGAGGTGGAAGGATCGCCTGAGCCCAGCAGGTCAACGCTGGGGTGGCTGTGAGTATGCCACTGCCTTCCAGCCTGGGCGATGGAGGAGTGACACTGCAACTCAAAAAAAGGGAAGTGGACTGGATAAAGATCATGTGGTACATATACACAATGGAGTATTATGCAGCCATAAAGAACAGAAAAATCATGGCCTTCGCGGCAACATGTATGCAGCCAGAGACCATTATACTGAGTGAACTATCACAGCAAGAAAGAACTGAATATTACCTGTACTCACTCATAAAGTGGGCCCTGGACTAGTCACATAAGCACAAGGGTGAGATCAGCAGAGGCTGAACACTGCTAGGGAAGGAAGGTAGGGAGGAAGGAGGGAAGCACATGGCAACACACTGGGCCCCTGGTCCACTATTGGGGAGAGAGGGTCAATTAGAAGCCCGAACTTCAACTGAATGCAACCTTCTTATGCTGTAAATCCCTACTTGTACCCCACAACTCTAAAACAAAAGAAAGGGAAGACAGAAAAAAAAAACAAAAAATGCAAAGAAAATAAAGACAACACATAAATAAAAATAAAACGCAGTCCCTTGCCAGAGAGGATGGTGGCCTCATCTTAATATTGATATGGAGAACTCAGAAAACCTGAAGAGCACCTGTGACCAAATTGGATGGTGTTTTGATGGGCGATGGCTATGTCTTCACCGTGGTAAAAGGGTCCTAACAAAAGCACGTGTTTTTCTTCTTTTTCTTTCTTTTTTCTTTTTGAGTTGGAGTCTCACTCCATCGCCCAGACTGGAGTGCAGTGGCCACTCCCTGCCACCACAGCCTCGACCTGCTGGGATCGGCAATCCTTCCGCCTCAGCCTTCCAAGTAGCTGGAACTACAGGTGTGCGCTACCACGCCCAGCTAATTTTTTGATTTATTGTAGAGATGAGGTCTTGCCAAGTTGCCCAGGCGGGTCTCGAACCCGCAGGCTCAGGCAATCCACTCACCTCAGCCTCCCAAAGGCGTGGGATTACAGGCTGAGCCACCAAGCCCTGCACATGTGTTTTTCAAGCCCCCAGGGGTCTCATTGTTCAGATCCCCAAGGACAGGAGTGGGATCTTAACCTCAGTCAGAGCTATAGTGTGGAATTTTTCTAGGAACTCAGCTTCCAAAAGCATCCAGGTAGTCAGATCTGAAGAAAAGCACATAAAAATAATAAAATAGTAATTGTTTTATTTTAGAGATGAAGTCTTGCTATGCTTCCTAGGCTGGTCTTGAAATCCTGGGCTCAAACAGTCCTCCCAATGTTCTGGGATTACAGGTGTGAGACACCACACCTGGCCTGTAAAATTTATTTTTTAAACTTATTAGTAAATGCTGTTATGCTTGGAAATGATCAATCATGTATCTTTTTTTTGTTCTATTCTGTTTTGGTTGGTGTTTGCAGATTACCTTGTCTTCATATTTCAACAAAATAAATAAATATAAATATAATAAATAGCCAGGCTCGGTGGCTCAGCCTGTAACCCTGCGCCTTTGGGAGGCTGAGGTGAGTGGATTGCCTGAGCCTGCGGGTTCGAGACCCGCCTGGCAGCAAGACCAAATCTCTACAATAAATCAAAAAATCAGCCAGGCGTGGTAGCGCATGCCTGTAATTCCGGCTACTTGGAAGGCTGAGGCGGAAGGATCGCCGGAGCCCAGCAGGTCAAGGCTGCGATGGCCGGGAGTGGCCACTGCACTCCAGTCTGGGCGACAGAGTGAGACTCCAACTCAAAAAATGATAATAATAATAATAAATAAGTAATAAAATAAATAGGATAAAGTAAATTAATATTTTTATTTTTTAAAAGGTCCCTAGCCCCCCACCTTCATTTTTTACTTTCAACATGTAATCATTTCAACTTTAAGCCATTTCAGAATAACTTGCTTGTATTGCAGTTTTCTGGCTTTTCAAAGATATTATCTACTGACTTTCTGCTGTAAGAGAGCTAATCCAGTTCTCATACCTGTGGCAGTCAGACTTTTAGGGTGGTCCTGAGTGCCCTCATCTCCTGAGGCTCACATCTGTCAAGAACCTAACCCAAGCTGGGCTCGGTGGCTCAGCCTGTAATCCCGCACCTTTGGGAGGCTGAGGTGAGTGGATTGCCTGAGCCCGCGGGTTCAAGACCTGCCTGGGCAGCGAGACCTCATCTCTACAATAAATCAAAAAATCAGCCGGGCGTGCTTGATCTTGGGATGGTGATAAAAACACCATCCCAAGATTCACACGCCTGTAATTCTGGCTACTTGGAAGGCTGAGGCGGAAGGATCGCCAGAGCTCAGCAGGTCGAGGCTGCGGTGGCCGGGAGCGGCCACTGCACTCCAGTCTGGGCGACCAAGCGAGACTCCAACTCAAAAAAAAAAAAAGAACCTAACCCAAAGGAGGTCTTGCATTTGTCACTGGCTTCTGAGAGGCAGTGTGCCAGAAAGCATAACTGTGACTTCTGGTGGGGGCTCTGGGTCACATGTTATCAGCTCCTACCACTTGACCGCCACAGGAAATGGAGACTGAGGTTAGGCAACAGGGGCAACCAACCACTGAGCCCTAGCAAAGTCTCTGGACACGAGGCTCAGGTGAGCTGCCCTGGCTGGCAATATCCCATGTGTATTGTCACACATGGATGTCAAGGGAATGATGTGTCCATGACTCCAACAGAAGATAGCAGAAGCTTGAGGTTTGATACTCTCTGGAACTTACAATAAACTGCAACCACGAGTATAATGGTTTCAATGGTTCTATGAGTCTTTTTAGAAAAATTCTCAAGCCTGGATGCAGGTGGTTTTAGGAATCTCTGGAGGCTGGACACAGTGGCTCACATCTGCAATTTCAACACTTTGGGAGACTGAAGCAGGAGGATCCCTTGAGTCCAGGAATTCTAGAACAGCCTGAGAAACATAGCCATACCTCACCTCTAAATAAGTAAATGGGACCCCTTGAAACTGCAACTGCTATCAGAAGTGAGGGTGGTCTTGTGGAACTGTCTTCCCTTAAATGAACACAACTCCCGTGATTGATTTCTCTCCCTTGAGTATGAGCGGGACCTGTGTCTTGCTTCAAACCAATAGAAAATGGTAAAGGCAAGGTAGCACCCTACTCATGTGCATGCAGTTGTGTTAAGGACAACTGAAGCACCCTCTTGCTGGAGTCCCTCCCGTGCTGAAGAGTTAAGTTGCTGTTGTGGCCACCTACGTTGGGAGGCTCATGTGGTAAGGAACTGAGGGCAGCTTCTAGGAGCTGAGGACAGTCTCTGGCTAACAGTCAGCAAGAACTGAAGTCCTCCGCCCTGTGAATGTTAGGAACCAAATTCTGCCAACAAACATGAGTCCTTCTCCAGTTGAGTCTCAGACACAACTGGTCACAGTCCCATCTGAAGTCTTGTTTACAGCCTTGTAAGAACCCGAGCAGAGGCATGCCCAGAATCCTGACCCATAGAAAATGTGAGAAAATGAGAATGTGTTGTTTTGTTTTTTTTTTTTTTTTTTTTTTTTTGAGTTGGAGTCTCACTCTGTCGCCCAGACTGGAGTGCAGTGGCCGCTCCCGGCCACCGCAGCCTCGACCTGCTGGGCTCCAGCGATTCTTCCACCTCAGCCTTCTGAGTAGCCGGAATTACAGGCATGCGCTACCACGCCCGGCTGATTTTTTTGATTTATTGTAGAGATGAGGTCTCGCTGCCAGGCGGGTCTCGAACCCCGGGCTCAGGCAATCCACTCACCTCAGCCTCCCAAAGGCGCGGGATTACAGGCTGAGCCACCGAGCCCGGCTTGAATGTGTTGTTTTGATAAGAGTAACAGTCAGTGCTTATATTACTATGGCTCTGTCAATTCTTACAGTTGAGCAATATTCTCTAATGAGACTTTAAGTACTTTTTCTTGCACGTTCTTTTTATGGAGTTAAAAGTAGCTTGAATTATTTTATTTGCCTGGTTTTCTATCGATCATTAATTGTCCCTAAAACTCTTCAAATGTGTAGATTTTCTCTTTGTATGTTCAAACATAGGTTGTTAACAAGATGTATAAATCAAAAACCATAAAAATGACTGATAACTTCAATTTATTCTCAAAGGTTTGAGTAAGAAAAAAAAATTCAACTCCGTTAAAATTTTAAGACCTTGTTTACTAAAAGACACCAAAAAAAGTGAAGACAACTCACATGGTAGAAGACATTTGGTACACAGATAATACAGGATAAGTATCCAAAATACATAAAGAACATCTACAAAACAATGAGAAAAAGCCCATGAGACAATGGGCAAAATACACAAACAGGAAAATTGTAATGAACAACAATTGCCCCGAGGCAGAGTGGGTGATATTTTACTCCCTACCCACTTCCCTGAATTTGGCCCGATATGTATATTATCACATTTACAGAAACATATAAAAGTGTTGCTGAAAAACAAATAAGTTATGTTATACATTTAGTCACATGCATTAAAGTACTCTGTATTTTCTTCTCAGATTATCTATTTCCTAAGACATGCAGAGACAGTGAAGGACCTTTTTTTTTTTTTTTTTAAAGGCAGAATCTCACTGTCACCCAGGCTGGAGTGCAGTGGCATGCTCACAGCCACCGCAGCTTCGACCTGCTGGCTCAGGTGATCCTTCTGTCTCAGCCTTCCAAGTAGCCGGAACTACAGGCATGTGCTACCACACCCAGATAATTTTTAGATTTACTGTAGAGAAAAGGTCTCACCATGTTGCCCAGGCTGTTCTTGAACCCGTGGGCCCAGGCAATTCTCCCACCTCAGCCTCCCAAAGTGCTGGGATCACAGGCATGAGCACTCAACTGGGACTTATTTTTTTTCTTTCCCTCCTACCTACCATATATAGGACAAGGCATTGTTTCCACATATATCTATATGTTGAACAAGGCCTATCAGTTTTATGGAGGCAATTGTCATTTCTAATACTATCTCTCACCACCTTCCATACACCTGGGCTAGGTGAGAACTGGTGTTCAAGAACTTTATCTTTTTTTTTTTTTTTTTTCATTTCAATCTGGTAACATTTTTAGATTTTAAATACTCTTTTTGTTTCTTACTCCTTGACTAATCTCTTTTCTCAGATAGTCGATCCTTTACATTGATTAGCGTTCAATACACCAAACAGGGAACTGGATATTTACATTCATTTTAGTCGATCACTGCTTGACAAACTTCAAGCATTCCAATTGTTATAGTCACTCTAATTCTTGACTCTTTTTAAAAACACCATCCCAGATTCACCAAAAACTGGAAATCTGTTGTTTCTTTCATATTCAATTTGTTTTGACAGAAATTCTTTATGCGTTTTGCAAATCTGGTCGCGCGAGAATAGATTGACTCCCGGAACAAAATAATGCAGCAGTTCTTCTGTCCTGAGGCACTGAAGAAAGTAGGACACACAGTTGTCAAAGCAGCATTCCAGCTGTCTGCGGTCCCACTGGTGGTCTTGAGGGTAACGGGTACAGACATGAAAGAAGGCAGTTTTCACGTGGTAAGAACAGAATTTATCCAGTTCTTTGGGGTTACCAAACTTTTTCTTCAGTTGCTCTAAAAGGTATTTCATGAGTTTTAAACAATCTTTCCTGAATAAAAAAATGCATTTTTATTTATTTACCTGCCTCACTCAACAAAGCACTTTAGGCATCTTACAGGAAAAACATATTTAATAAAGTTATATAACACAATACAATTATAATCACTCTAAGACCTGATTATGTTCTCAAATATATGCACAAAATACACATTTTCTTCCCTCTTTCCCATTCCTAGCTTAAATATTTTATTCTATCAATTGCTTCAACTATAAAAGCCCTACAGATATTTATATTATTTATCCCATTATTCAATATCTACAAAAAATCATATTTTAATTTTTATAAATTAGTTTACTTTATTAGAGTGTAAATATTTACATTATTCATTTTTACTATTTTTATCCAGATTGTACCATATAATTTACATTTTTTCATCCAGTTATTCAGTAGTTGACAAATTTAATGTTTATAGGATTATTTAGCCTTATTAAAGTATATTTTTCCTAATGCTTGCCTCAAAGTCTGCACATGAAGTCTTTCAGAACCTCTGTGCCTACATGTTGAGCATTCTTGTTTGACTTTTAAGCTTTTGTCATCTTTTACTGGTCAACTTTAGAAACTCAGATGAACAATTCCTTTTCAATCTCAGTTCTCCATGGTGTGAATGCTACCAAGAAAAACAATTACCCTCTTAGTGTTTTAACTGTGGCCAGTCAGTCCCTAACCTTCAACTCAGCCAGACCATCCCAAAGCAAGCAGCAGTATCCAGTAAAAGTGATCCCTGGGCCTTTCCATCACGTGACACTAATATAATTACCTTTAAGCAACCAGAATAGTAAGACTTATTGGGTAGTCATGGCTAGTGTTCACACCCTTTTGCTCTGTCCTGCTCACCCACCTGTCTGGCCCAGGATCAGGACCCTCATTCCCAGCCTTGTCTTCTCATCATGCCCCTTCCCAGGTCTCCTGGACCGGGCCTTCTTGGTTTCAGACTCACACTCTCCCAAGTAAACCCAGGCCCCAGGATCCAACCCAGTTCAAATCTTGTTCAGGCCTGAGCCATGGAGTCAACAAAGAATTGCACATACCACAGGTAATCTGCCACTTAAAATACGGCCCTTACCTGCAACATTTCGGGTTGTTATTTTCACAGCATGTCTTATCTTTCCCATGGTTGCTCAAAATGTTCTTTTCAATGTGAGAGAAAGACAGCCGCCATGTTTTCCCTTAATTTGGAACAGAAAGAACAGCACTTTACCAAATGCATCATATCTAAACAACACAATATTCAAGTGGTTCTCTTCATTAAAATGTCATTCTGGAAAAATCATAGGGGGAGACAGAAAAAGAAGTAAACAGATAATGCAAACTGCATATGAAAACAAGTACTCGGGAGCAAACATAAGTGTAAATGAGGAAGGAAGGAGGGGCAAAGAGGTCAGCGTGTCCCACAGTTAGCCATCACAAGATGTAGTGCCCTTGATGTACTGCCAAATTTAGTTTACTAATATTTTGTTCAATAATATGTGAACCAACAGATCGATTTTTTGTATCATCCTTACAGGTTTGGGTAATAACACAAAACGAACCGAGGAACATTTCCTTTCTTCCATTTTTTTGTGATACTTTGTGTACAAATAAAATGATTTATCCTCAAGTCTTACCATGGTTAGCTCTTCCAGGCTCTGATCATCCTATTATCTAGTTGGGTTTCCTTTTTTTAATTTTAATTTTTATATTTTAAGTTGGAGTCTCCCTCTGTCGTCTATGGCTCACCACAGTCTCAACCTCATGGGTTCAGGTGATCCTCCCTCCTCCACTCCTGAGTAGCTGGAAATACAGGCATGCACCACCACATGCAGCCAATTCTTTGATATTTTGTAGAGATGAGGTCTTGCTATGTTGCCCAATCTGGTCTCAAACTCCTGGGCTCAAGCCATCTTCTCACCTTGGCTTAACAAAATGCTGGGATTACAGGCATGAGCCACTACACCCAGCCACCCAGTAGTTTTTTTTTTTTTGGTTTTTTTTTTTGAGTTGGAGTCTCACTCTGTCACCCAGGCTGAAATGCAGTGGCTGCTCCCGGCCACTGCAACCTTGACCTACTGGGCTCCAGCGATCCTTCTGCCTCAGCCTTCCAAGTAGCTGAACTACAGGCGCGTGCTACCACGCCCGGCTCATTTTTTGATTTATTGTAGAGATGAGGTCTTGCCAATTTGCCCAGGCGGGTCTCAAACCCGCAGGTTCAGGCAATCCACTCACCTCAGCCTCCCAAAGGCAAGGGATTACAGGCTGAGCCACTGAGCCCGGCACCCAGTTGTTTTTATACCAGGAATGTATGACTGGTTTATAGTTAGAAAAATAAATTAACCTGTCACATTAACAGAATAAAGGAGAAACATCATATGGTCATCTCAATAGATGAAGAAAATGCAGCTAATAAAATTCTACATTTATCATTTAAAAAACACCTCTTAGCAATTTAAGTCTAGATGAGATCTTGAGCTGATAAAAGCAGATTTCAGAAACTATAGCAACGTCACAATATGAGATAAAAGTTAAAAGCTTTTTCCCTGAAATCAGGAAGGCAAAAACTCTATTTCTGTTCAACATGCACCAATTGTCCTAGCAAGTACCGTAAAAACAGTGTCACAGCACCAAAAAGGAAGAAACAGTTATCATTTTGACAGATCATAATTGACAGATGATATAACTGCATGTACAGAAAATACAAAATAATCTACAAATTAAATAATTGACTAAGTATTACCAAGACATGGACATGAAAATCAAATGTATTTCAAAATAGGGCAATACCAAAAAATGAAATTTTAAGGAAGATGCTATTTACAGTAGCATCAAAAAATGTCAGTTACCTCACATGAGGGTGGAGCATGTTACATGACACTACCAGAATGCAGTCTGCAAAATCTTATCTCTGGGAAACCCTACAGGACAAATGCCTGTTTCATCAAGAGCAAATTGAAAAGAGGAGAAAGTGGAAGCTGTGGGTAAAAAGAGACTTCACAACAGTGTGGCAATTTCTGAAAGAACTAGAAATTGACCTTCCATATGACCCAGCAATTCCCCTACCTGGAGGAACTCAGATCATTCTACAAAAAAGATACCTGTACACACATATCTGTTGCACCTCTGTTCACAATAGCAAAAACAAGGAACCAACCATGTTGCCCACTGAAGCTGGACAGAATAAAGAAAATGTGGTACATATACACAATGGAATATTATGCAGCCATAAAGAAGGACAAACATATGGAGTTCACAGCAACTTGGATGATTTTAGAGTCTATCCTGCTCAGTGATCTATCACAGAAACAAAGAACAGAGGACCATATGTTCTCACTCATAAGCAGACCTTGAACAATTATAATGCTGTAAGAAAGCGTTTAGCAGTAATGGGAAACTGTCAAGGGGGGAGAGGTGGGATTGGCAGTTGAGGGAAACTGTTAGGGGAAGGAGGGGCATACCTCATCAACAAGGGTACCTGCATAATCAATGCCTGTATACCTAACCCTGAATGGTACTCCACATCTTAAATAAAATAATAATAAGAGACTTCACAGACATATGAACTATTCACAATGGATGGGTCTTTTTTGAATCCTGATCCAAACAGGCAAACTGAAAAACAAACGTAACACAGAAGACTAGAGGAAATTTAAATACTGACTAGATGTTTAATCTTAGGAAATTATATTATTCATGTTAGGTGTCATAAATGTATTTCTAAGTCCTATTATTTTTTTTTGAATCAGGGTCTCACTCTGTTGTCCAGGCTGGAGGGTAGTGGTGCATTCATGGCTACCACAGCCTCGACCTGCTGGGATTAGACCATCTTCCTGTTCAAGCCTCCCAAGTAGCTGGGACTACAGGCACTTATCACCATGCCCAGCTAATTGTTTTGATGTTTTGTAGAGGCAAGGTCTCACTTTGTTGCCCAAGCTGGTCTTGAACTCCTAGCCTCAAGTGATCCACCTGCCTCGGCTCACAAAGTGCTGGGATTACAGGCATAAGCCACCATCCCCAGTCAGTCCTGTTCTTTAGAAATGCATACTGAAAGATATACAGATGAAGTAGTATCTCTTGTATTTGCCTCAAAACAACAAGAAGGAGAAGTTAGTAGAGACATGGATAAATCAAGACTGGCACAAGCTGGTGATACTGACCCTGGTATGGGTGTGTTAGAGTTCAATATACTCTTCTATTTTTCTACTGGCTTAAAATTTTTCATTAAAAAAAGTTTTAAAATAGATCAGTTGCCTATGGATATATTAACAAAAGACAGGAAATTTAGGTAGAGAAATCTCTAGCACTTCTCAGAGAAGTATCAGAGGAGAGCCAAATAAATAGAGACATGCATGTGTTCACGGATTGAAAGACTCAATATTGTTAACATATCAAGTCTCCTCCAATTTTGTTCTTAGAGGTGGGGTCTTACCATGCTGCCCAGACTGGTCTTGAACTCCTGGGCTCAAGTAAACCTCCCACTTGGCCTACCAAAGGTGTGGGATTCCAGGCGTGAGCCACTGTGCCCAGCCTCAAATGTTTCTACAGATTCGATGTTACATCAGAATTTATTTAATTCAACATCAATCAAAATTTGATATCAATTAAGTAATTCAATGTTAACCAATTCAACATAAATCAAAATTTCAAAAAGTATTTTGTGGGATTTGATAAGCTGAACCCAAAATTTATGTGAGAAAACAAAGGGTCAAGACGATATAAAACACCCTTAAAGAAGAACAAAGTGGTAAATTTGCCCTTCCAGATATCAAGATGAATTATAAAGCCACATTTGTATGACAACATGGTACAAGAATGTTAAAGAGATTAATGGGACAGAAAAGGACTGCGGGAATACCTACACTATAAGTCAGCCCTTTGTGTCCATGGGTTTCATATCCAACGATTCAACCACCCATGGATTTATTTATTTATTTATTTATTTTTGAGTTAGAGTTTTACTCTGTCACCCAGGCTGGAGGGCAGTGGCACGCTCCCGGCCACCGCAGCCTTGACCTGCTGGGCTCCGGCGATCCTTCCGCCTCAGCCTTCTGAGTAGCTGGAACTACAGGCATGCGCTACCATGCCCAGTTATTTTTTTTTAAATTTATTGTAGAGATGAGATCTTGCCAAGTTGCCCAGGCGGGTCTCAAACCCGCGGGCTCAGGCAATCCACTCACCTCAGACCCCCAAAGGCACGGGATTATAGGCTGAGCCACCGAGCCCGGCTCACTCATGGATTTAAACCCACAGATATGGCCAAATGATGCTTATGCGATACAGGAACACTTGCAGGGCAAGGGTGACTCTCATCTATCACTCATGACTGATAACTAAACAGGAAAAATGATAAAAATTTAAAAAGTTAAAAATAGGCCCACAGATGCGAAGGGCTGACTGTACAATGCCACTTTGTGGATGGGATTCAAGCATCTGTGGATGTTGACATCTGAGTGAAGCCCTGGACCAGTCCTGAGGGCCAGCTGCACATGGTGCTATATGTGGAAAAGATGGCACTCAGCAGGTGTGCTCATCATTACTGCATATATCCACGGACGACATGCAGGAAAAGGCAGGTCTACAGAGGTGGCCAACAGAGCAGGGGCTTGAATTGGTAAAGCACAGGAGAATTTACAAGGGAGTTCAACTACTATGTGAGGATACATGATGCAAACCCTTTGTCAAAACCAGTAGAACTCAACGGCACAAAAAGTGACCCTAATGTATGCAAGGTAAAAAAATATCATCTAGAGGTCAAAGGACCAGAAGACACAATGCAGACTTTGGAGAGACTTGGGTGTATCACCAATGCATGAAACAGCCTCCCTGAAGGAGGCAGGGAGAAGGGGTGCCCTAGGTGACTCCAGAAACAAGTGGGGTCTGTAAGCCTGAAGGCAAAGGGACCAAATGTAAGCACTCTCATCGTTCCTACAGGGGAATGGTTAACAATGCAGAAATGACTGCACGTGTACACTGAAACAATTAAACAGATGGCTGACGGTGTGAGCCAGTTTTTTCGGTGTTGGGAGAGAGAGGTTATAAATGGCAAGGGAATAAGGCTGGAATGGCCCCGTAGATGGAAGACAGAGACATCATGTATAACTTAACAGATACAGGTGGTTACATGTAGAAATGTTCATAGATACGTATGCATACTCCATTGCCTGGGAGGGATGGTACCCTAGCAGCAACTAGCACAGCCAGCACTCAGACTTCAGTTTCTAGTCATTCTCCAATAACAAAATCTAAGGTTCCTTGGAGAAATAGAATTCCTGATTCTAGGACTGAAACAAGTGCAACCTGGAAGATTATGCATGCTAAAAAGTGAGAAAGTGGCCAGGCACAGTGGCTCACACCTGTAATTCCAACACTTTGGGAGGCTGAGGCAGGAGGATCACTTGAGGCCAGGAATTTGAGACCAGCCTATCAACAGAAAAATTTAAAAATTTTCTGGGCATGGTGGTACACACTTATAGTCCCAGCAGCTTGGGAAGCTGAGGAGGAAGGTTTGCTTCAGCCTGGGAGGTTGAGGTTGCAGTGAGTTATGATTGTGACACTGTACTCCAGCCTGGGTGACAGAGTGAGACCCCGATTTTTAAAAAAAGTGAGGAAATGCACAAAAAGAGTTGGAAGGAATGGTAAGAAATCAAGTTATTCCTCTTTGTAGATGGCATGATTCTATACCTCAAAAACCCCAAGAGAATCTGTCAAAAGCCTTCTTACATTGATAAAGGACTTTGGGCAAAGTCTCAGGGTATAAAATAAATGTGCAAAAGACTATCACATTTCTATACACTAATATCAAACAAACGGAAACCCAAATAAAAAGCACAATTTCATTTACAAAACCACAAAAAAAGTGAAATACCTTGGCATTTTCCTAACCAGAGACGTAAAAGACCTCTACAATGAAAACTACAAAACACTGCTCAAAGAAATTAAAGATGACACAAACAAGTGGAAAAATAATCCATGCTCATGGATTGGAAGAATGAGCATTGTTGAGATGTACATCCTACCCAAGGCAATCTACAGATTTAATGGAATACTCATTAAATTACCAGCAACATTCTTCTCAGACCTGGAAACGACAATACAGGAATTCATATGGAAACATAAATGACCATGAATAGCCAAAACACTCCTCAAGAAAAAAACAAAACAAAAACAAAGCAGGAGGTATCACACTCCCAGACTTTAAACTTCATTATAGAGCTACAATAATCAAAACAGTCTGATATTGGTACAAGAACAGGCATATAGACCAATGGAATAGAACTGAGATTCCAGAAGAAAAACCTCAATTTCTCAACCAAATCATCTTTGACAAAGCCTCCACTACCAACCACTGGGGAAATGAGAACGTATTCAGTAAAAAGTGCTGGGAAAACTGGCTGACCACATGCAGAAGACTGAAACAGGATCCCTACCTATCCCCATACACAAAAATCAACTCTAAATGGATGAGAGACCTAAAGGTAAAATCTCAAACTATAAGAACCTTAGAAATTACAGGAGACACCCTTGTGGAAATTGGAACTGGCAACCAACTCCTGATCAAAACCCCAAGTGCCCATGCAATAAGAGATAAGATAGACAAGTGGGACCTCATCAAACTGACAAGCTTCTGCAAAGCCAAAGAAACCATCAAGAGAGCAGGGAGACAGCCCACAGACTGGGAAAAAGTATGTGCCAACTCCATGTCTGACAAAGGCCTAACATCTTGGATCTACAAGGGACTCCAACGTGCTGAAAAGAAAAAAAACAAACAGCCCCATTACAAAGTGGGCAAAAGATATGAATAGACAGTTCTCAAAAGAAGACGTACGAGCAGACAACAAATACATGTTCAACAAATACACTAGTCATCAAAGAAATGCAAATTAAAACTACACTGAGATACCACCTAACTCCAGTCAGAATGGCCATCATCAATAACTCAAAAAATAACAGATGCTGGAGAGGATGTGGGGAAAGGGAACACTTCTACACTGTTGGTGGGAGTGTAAACTAGTACAGCTTCTGTGGAAAACAGTGTGGCGATTCCTAAAAGTTCTAAAAGTGGACCTTCCATATGACCTGCAATCCCCCTACTGGGAATATACCCGGAAGAACTCAAATCACTCTATAAAAAAGATACCTGCACGCGAATGTTTATTGCAGCATTTTTCACAATTAGTAAGAACATGAAACCAACCATGCTGCCCATCCAAAGAGGACTGGATAAAAACATGTGGTACATCTACACAATGAAGAACAAAATCATGAACTTCGCAGCAACCTGGATGGACTTAGAGTCTATAATACTGAGTGACCTTTCACAGAAACAAAGAATTGAGTATCACATGTTCTCACTCATAAGTGGACCTTGAACAACTATCAAAATACTAGAAGGAAAAGATTGACAGTAGCAGGAAACTGCTGGGGGTAGGGGGACAGGGAGGTAGGACTGGCAGTAGCGGGAAACTGCCTGGGGAAGGAAGGGCACACCTCATCAACAAGAGTACCTGCACAACGAATCTTTGTATACCTAACCCTGAATTGTACCACACAATTTTAAAATAAAAAATTTAAAAGCTAAAAAAAAAAAAGTGAGAAAGTGCTCCCAAAAGGAAGGAATGATAAAAAGGACCCAGGCTCCTACTGGCTAAACTGAAACCATTTAAGCAATAAAGTAGTATTGGATTAGAGTTCAAAATAGAACATGAATATCCATGAGTCTATCCTGATGGAATGACTGAATCAGTAAAGAAATTCAGGAGAAGGGGCAAATCTCCCACACAGAAGAATTCAAATAATCTGAGTAAACACGCTGCTCTCCAAGAGACCGAGCAGGCCCCTCTCTGTAAGTATCACCTCTACGCACAGGACTTCCTTCCACGTTGCGCAGCCTTACGGAGGGGAGGGAGTGACTCTGGAGGACCCTAGCACTGCCTTGGCCAGGTGACTAGGCGCTGAGTCATGTTCATGACCTAGACCCTTGGTACAGCAGGACGAGGATGGTGCTTCGCCTCTGTGACTGTCTTACCACAAACCTGTAACTCCAGTCTAGCCACAAGAAACATACCAAACACATCCCAGGCAAAGGACATTCGACAAAATACCTGACTAGTGCTCCTCAACACGGCCAGGGTCATCAAAAACAAAGAAAAACTGAGAAACTGCACAGTCGAGAGATGCCTGAGGAGATGTAATGACTGAACACCATATAGGATCCCAGATGGGATCTTGGAACAGAAGGATATTAGGTAAAAACAAAGGAAATCTGGATAAGGATGGACTTTAGTTAACAACAGTGTATCAGCATTGGTTTATGAACTGTGACAAACGTACCATATTAATGTGATTTGAAAATGACAGGAAAACGGGGGTGTGGTGGCATGTGCCTGTTGTCCCAGCTCTCTGGGAGGCCGAGGCAGGAGAGTTACTGAGCCCAGGAGTTCCAGGCCAGTCTGGGCAACATAGCAAGACCCTGCCCCGCCCACCAAACATAGGGCAATGGGTATGGGGTACAAGGAAACACTCCACACTGTCTTCACAATTTTTCTGTAATTCTAAAACTATCCTAAAATAGTTGTTTTTTAAACTACATTAAAGACTGTACTTTCAGAGATCATTTCTATAGTTCATTAAAAACTACATTAAGATATCATTTCTCAGCCAGACCAGTGGCTCACGCCTATAATCCCAGCACTTTGGGAGGCCGAGGTGAGAGGCTTGCCTGAGTCCAGGGGTTTGAGACCAGCCCAGGCAACTTGGCAAGACCTCATCTCTACAATCAATCAAAAAATTAGCTGGGCATGGTGGCGCATGCCTGTAGTTCAAGCTACTTAGAAGGCCGAAGCAGAAGGATCACCTGAGCCCAGCAAGTTGAGGCTGTGGTGGCCGTGAGTGTCCCACTGCACTCCAACATGGGTAACAGAGTGAGACTCCAACTCAAAAAAAAAAAAAGACATTATTTTTCACTTTTTTGGATTATTGGCAAAAATCTTTACAAGTTGATGAGGCTGAGGGTGAAACAGGTACAGTATTCTGATACATTGCTGTGAAAATGCAAATTGTAACATTGACCATGGGGGGATTTTGGCAAAATTACATATGGATTTACTCCTTTACCAACTGTAAAAAGAGACCTTTTTCCCCGAAGTTTACAAGCAAAGTTTATTAGAGAAGGAAAAGAGGAAAAAGATCGAGAGACATGCCAGAGATGGCATGGGTGAGAGAAACTGCCAAAAATAGACTTTAAAAAGGAATGGGTGTTATCTCTATATAGAGCTACAGAGTGAGAACTAAGATATTTTGAGAAGTTAAAAAAAAAAACAACAAAAAACTGGCAACATTTCCCCTGAAAACTGGAACAAGACAAGGCTACCCACTCTTTTTTTTTTTTTTTTTTTTTTTGAGTTGGAGTCTCACTCGGTCGCTTCAGACTGGAGTGTAGTGGCCGCTCCCGGCCACCACAGCCTCGCCTGCTGGGCTCCGGCGATCCTTCCTCCTCAGCCTTCCAAGTAGCAGGAATTACAGGCATGCGCTACCATGCCCGGCTGATTTTTTGATTTATTGTAGAGATGAGGTCTCGCTGCCCAGGTGGGTCTCGAACCCGCGGGCTCAGGCAATCCACTCACCTCAGCCTCCCAAAGGCACGGGATTACAGGCTGAGCCACCGAGCCCAGCTTGGTACCCACTCTTTCCCCTCTTGTTCAACATTGTGTTGGAAGTCCTAGCTAGTGCAATTATACAAGAGAGGGAAATCAGGGGTATCCAAATAGGAAAAGAGGAAATCAAGTTATCCCTCTTTGCTGATTATATGATCCTATACCTTGAAAATCCTAGAGAATCTGTCACAAACCTGCTTGCACTGTCTCAGTGCAAAGTCTCAGGGTACAAAATACATGTGCAAAAGACAGTTGCATTCCTATACACCAACAACAAGCTGGCAGAGACCCCAAATTAAAAGCACAATCCCATTCACAATAGCCACACACAAAAAAAGGAATACCTCAGCATTTTCCTAACCAGAGAAGTAAAAGAATTTTACAATGAGAACTACAAAACACTGCTCAAAGAAATCCAAGAAGACACAAACAAACGGAAAAATATACCATGCTCATGGACATCAACATTAAAATGTCCATCCTACCAAAGGCTATACCCATTAAGTTATCAACATCATTCTTCTCAGACCTGGAAATGACAATACAGAAACTCATATGGAAACATAAATGACCACAAATAGCCAAAACAATTCTTAGCAAAAGAAACAAAGCAGGAGGTATCACACTTCCAGACTTCAAACTTTACTATAAGGCTACAGTAATTAAAACAGCCTGGTTTGGGCAAGAACAGGCATATAGGCCAATGGAACATGATAGAGATTCTGGAAGCAAAGCCTCAATTTCTCGACCAACTCATCATTGACAAAGCTTCCAACAACAACCACTGGGGAGAGGAAAACCTATTCAGTATATGGTGCTAGGAAAACTGGCTGATCACATGCAAAAGATTGAAACAGGTCCACTACCTATTACCATACACAAAAATTAACTCTAAATGGATCAAAGACCTAAATATAAAGCCTCAAAACATAAGAATCTTAGAAAACGCAGGAGACACCTCTTATGGAAATTGGAACTGGCCACCAATTCCTGATCAGAATCCTAAGTGCCAATGCCATAAGAAATAAGATAGACAAGTGGAACCTCATCAAATTGAGTTTCTTCAAAGCAAAAGAACCCGTCAAAAGAGCAAGGAGTCACCCCACAGAATGGGAAAAATATATGCCAACTGTATATCTGACAAGGCCTAACATCTAGGATCTACAAGGAACTCAAACATGCCGAAAGGAAAAAAACAAACAGCCCCATTAAAAAGTAGGCAAAAGACACGAATAGACACTTCTCAAAAGAAGATATACGGGTGGCCAACAGACACATGAAAAAGTGCTCAGCCTCACTCAGCATCAGAGAAATGCAAATCAAAACCACACTGAGATACCACCTAACCCCTGTAAGAATGACCATCATTAATAAAACAAACAACAGATGCTGACGAGAATGTGGAGAAAAAGGAACGCTCCTACACTGCTGGTGGGAATGCAAACTAGTACATCCTCTTTGGAAGACAGTGTGGCGATTTCTGAAAGAACTAGAAATTGACCTTCCATATGACCCAGAAATTCCCCTATTGGGAATATATCCAGAGGAACTCAAATCATTCTACAAAAAAGATATCTGCACACGTATGTTTGTTGCAGCTCTATTCACAATAGCAAAAACTTGGAACCAATCATGCTGCCCACTGAAGTTGGACTGGATAAAGAAAATGTGATACATACACACGATGGAATATTATGCAGCCATAAAGGACAAACGTATGGACTTTGCAGCAACTTGGATGGATTTAGAGTCGATCATACTCAGTGATCTATCACAGAAACAAAGAAAAGAGTACCATATATTCTCACTCACAAGTGGACCTTGAACAATTATCATAATACTGTAAGAAAGGGATTGGCAGAAGTGGAAAACTGTCAGGGGAAGGGGGGTAGGATTGGCAGTTGAGGGAAACTGCTAGGGCAGGGAGGGGCATACCTCTTTAAAAAGAGTGCTGCATAATCAACATTTATATACCTAACCCAGAATTGTACCCCACATCTTTAAATTTTTTTTAAGTGTACCTTTTCTCTTATAAAGGGGGTAGCATATGAATATATATGCATGCATTTACTTACACTTTGAAAAATTAGCCGGGCTTGGTGGCTCAGCCTATAATCCTGTGCCTTTGGGAGGCTGAGGTGAGTGGATTGCCTGAGCCCGCGGGTTCGAGACCCGCCTGGGCAGGTGAGACCTCATCTCTACAATAAATCAAAAAATCAGCCGGGCGTGGTAGCGCATGCCTGTAATTCCGGCTACTCGGAAGGCTGAGGCGGAAGGATCGCCGGAGCCCAGCAGGTCGAGGCTGCGGTGGCCGGGAGTGGCCACTGCACTCCAGTCTGGGCGACAGAGTGAGACTCCCACTCAAAAAAAGAAAAATTAGAAGGATAAACTAAGAACAATTAATAGGGTTCCAATCAGGAAAGGAGAGAAGAGTGTGGAGGAGACAGGAATGGAAGACGTCTCTGTAACTAGACCCTTTTCTGTAGCCTTGACTTTGGAACCATGTGAATGCTTACAAATTTATGAAGCAAAGTTAAAACAAAATTTAAAAACCAATATCTAAAAACAGAAACAAGAAAGAAACAATTAAATGTAACTAGGCTGAGTTAAAGTACCCAGAGACAGTTCTTCAAGTGGATTTAAAACCTGATATTTTGAGTGTCCTTGTATTTTAGGGATAAAAAAAACTGCAAAGAAGTCATAAATAGTTTTTTATAATTAGATTCTTGGTAATAACACTGATATTATTTTTTAAAAGGGAGATGAAATAAACAAGTTTCAATTTTTAAGTTAAAGTTAATAAAAGGAAACAACATTTTAAAAATATAGCTTGTGAGATGGGGCAATTTCTATTAAGTGACTGGAAAGAGAAAAGCCAGAGCAGGTGCTGTCAGGGTCCCCAACCTTGTATGCATATTTTCCGTTTAGAAGCCCCTCTGTCCATCACTCCAATACACATACACAGGCACACACAGACAGGGTTTTGTCTGAACACAGATGATCTGGAATGCTGGGAGATGGGTAGCAGCCGAGGTAGAGACAGGAGAGGACGCTGAGGCCATCCCAGCCTACACTTCCTTTTGTCTTGAGGCAAGATGTGAAGATCCACCTGGCCACACAGGCCACTGCAAGACTCTTCCTGATTGCTAAGCTGACTTATCTTCCAGGTCTCCCCTGGGCAGTAAGGGGCCAGCCAGAGGATAGCAGAGAACCCTGCTGAGATTCCAGCATCACGTACAATGAGGGTCTCTGGGTCATGGGTGCAGCCCTTCTCTGAAAAAGCCACATTCCTCTTACTAAGCCATAAATAATGACATATGCATGTCCCTTTTATAAACTACTTCTTGCAGAAATCGACTCCTGTATGTGTGCAATATAAAAAGTCATGACGTGTGTCCACAAAAACGTAAGCCATCAAACTAGAAGACTGACTATTTGGGGGGCTTTTTCAGCACTACTCATTTCTAACTTGGTTCATTGGTTTTGTGGTCTCTTTGAATTTCACGAAACTCCAGCAGTAGTAGGCGCAAAAAGTCCTATGTATATTGATGGGAGAAAATGAACATAATCTGCAAATTTCCTTTGTGCCACCTTGAAAAAAATATATGATTATTCTTTCTTAGCTGAAGACTAGGGCAGTTTCGTTCTTGGGACTTGAGTGTTACCCAAAAGCCCAGTCTGAAACCTGTGAAACTGAGACACAGATGAAAGCAGATCAAGCAATAGCAAAACCTGAGACAGAAGGAGAAGGCAGACCCAGCCGCTGTGCTCAACCCAGCTGAGGGTGGACATGGGAGAAGGCAGACCCTGCCACTGTGCCCAACTCTGGTAGGGGTGCGAGGCCTGCAGGCTGCATGGTGGCAGGGTAGTGGGAAGATGAAGGAGAGAAAGAAGTAGGATGGAGAATGAGAGTCTAGGCGCTCATGCTCACAGTGATATGCAGTAATGTCCAGCTGCATGGTAGGAATGGGGCTTTGCATGCACTGCCTCATATTCTCTTCCCAGTCACTTGACTAAACCGTGTACAAGTGAGGAAATGGGATTAATCACTAGCCCACGCTCACTCAGCAAGCAACGGCAGAAGCCCAGGACTCAGAGCCAGGGCTGTTGTACTCCAAGGCCAATACTGTCTTTCTTTGTTAAAGAAGAAGATAAACTTCAAATGCAGACTACCAGACATGTAAAAGCTGAGTATCTGGGCTGA
>JAPVLO010001806.1:0-53621 GCA_027257055.1 Cephalopachus bancanus | reverse complement strand
CAGTAAAAGGTGTTACACCTGATGTTAGAGCCATTTCATGGGTAATGGGGGAAAACTGAACCAGCTAAGGGGGAGCAATGGGAGAGGCTGGGTCCTGATTAGAAGGCAGGGACATCTTCAGAGACTTAAAGAGTTAAAATTGGAGATGGAAAAGTCACTAGACACTGGTTCTGAGTTTCCCAAACCAAGTGAGCATCAAAATCCCTTGTTGACCTTTAAAAAATATGAGATTCCCAGCCGGGCTCGGTGGCTCAGCCTGTAATCCCGTGCCTTTGGGAGGCTGAGGTGAGTGAATTGCCTGAGCCCGCGGGTTCCAGACCCACCTGGGCAGCGAGACCTCATCTCTACAATAAATCAAAAATCAGCTAGGCATGGTAGCACATGCCTGTAATTCCGGCTACTTGGAAGGCTGAGGCGGAAGGATCGCCAGAGCCGAGCAGGTCGAGGGCTGTGGTGGCCGGGAGCGGCCACAGCACTCCAGTCTGGGTGACAGAGTGAGACTCCAACTCTCACTCTGGGCTCTAGAATCTTGGGGTTGGAACCCAGGAATCTATTTTCAAAGGCTCCTTAGGTGTTTCTGATGCACAGCCTAGAGTGGGAACCACTGGTCAAGCCTATTTTCTAGTTGGGGTGGTAGAGGCTCAGAGAAGCAGTGATTTAGCTATGGTCCTGTAGTGAGTCAGCATCACTGGAACCAGAAGAATGCATCAGCCTCTTCCTCTAAGGTCCTTTCCCCAGGACCCCAAGTGAGCTTCCCTCAACTCACTCCCAAGCCTGAAGGGAGGCATGGAATCTAAGAGAAAGAGAGTAAGTCAGTCTCTCACCCACATACATACAAACACTGGCTTCCTCAGTTTATCCTGTATTTTCAGTTCTTGTGAGTAGCTGCCATTTTGTAGTCCGAGTCAGAAGGCAGTTGCAGTTCTGAGACTCTGGACAGAAGAAACCCTGGCATCGTCAGTGCCCAGTGCAGGGCCTGGCCCCAAGGAAGGACTCTAGAGAGGTGTCAAGCAAGGGTTGTAGAGCTAGAGAGTAACATGGAGGGCAGTTCAGGTAAGAGGTTCAGTGGGAACAAAGGCATTGAGATGTGAGGCACTAGGGAACTGGGCCAGTACTGGGAGGTGTCAGTGATAAGGCTGGTGAAGAAACTTTACTCCTGAGGGCAAAAGGAAACCCTTGATGGGTTTATTATAACTGTAATGATGTACTCAGATGTGGGTATCTGGAAGCTCCTCTTAGATGCATGGGGAAAATGGATGGAAGGGGTACAAAAGTGGAAGAAAGGAGACAGGCAAGTGAGTGTTGCAGTCTTCCCAGTAGGGTGATGATAGCCTGGGTTAGAGCAATGGCAGGTGGGGAGGGTGAGATCTGAGAGATATTTAGGTGCTATCACGGACAGACCTTGATAGTACCTTGGTTGTAGAGGCTGAGGCAGAGGGCAAAGTCCCGGATGACTCCAGGTTGTTTTCTGAAACCAACAACAGTTGTCTAGTGGATAAGGGTGGGAATATCTACGTACAAGAGAAGGAAGAGGTTTGGTGGAAGATAGTGAATTGTGTTTGAGACAAGTTGAATTTGAGAGGCCTGCAGGGGACATCCAGGTGGAGATGGCCAACAGACATTCAGATGTAAGATTTAGAAAGCTCAGGAGAGACAGCTGTTTGGGAGTTTTCACCAACACATACCATGAACCACACCGCAGCTCTTGGGGAGAGTATGCATGGTTTTGTGGGCCAGTCACGTCCTTGAAGTCAGGCAGTGAGGTTGGCAGCGTCATACTCTGATGGTTCATTCATTACCTGCCCAAACTTTGCCTTAGAAATGCCCTTTTTTCTGGAGGTGAGGTAGTTTTTAAAACATATTTGCATAAAGGGGATCCAGCAGTTTGTAAGGCTTTAATTGCATGAAATCACATACACCCAGGATAACTGGTTGTTGCAAAGAACTGAGGGGGTACTCCTGAAAAGCAAATCAAACATTGGTAACATAAATGTGTATGGTGTCTTGATGTTCTCCCTGTTGAGAGCATCCTGAGGGGCCATAGTGGGGGTTTGATCATGGAAAGAAGAGGGGACTTGGGACAGGAGGGGGTAGTGGGCTCTGCCAAGGATTTTGGAGAGTAATAGTTTGAGATTCCAGGGGCGTGTCTGGGAAAAGACCCAGATTTGGTTCCTAGTCAGGTGGGGCCTTCCAAACAAGCACAACAAAATGTAAAGACTCTAGATAACTGAAAAAAAGGACTTTCCATCTGAAGTTTCCAAGTTGCAGGTGCTTGGCACCTCCACTCTTGGGCCTCTTCAGGTACCTCTGTCTCGGGGGCTGCCTGCTCAATCAAGGGTGAGTGGCAGCTAACAGTGCCTCAGACAGACTCTAGCCATGGCTTTCTGGGGGTCAGTTAGCTAAATGCCTTAGGCAGATGTGTGGAGCTGGCCAGACACTGGCTGGGTGGGGCTAGGACCTGTCTGGAATGAGGGCAGGAAGCACAGTCTGCCATTGGCTAGCCCCCGCAGAGTTAAGTTCCCTCATCTGGAGAGAGCAAACATCATTGGACAGCGAGTGCAGCTACTCAGGGCTCCAGTGCCCAGTTCCTTGAACCTGGAAGGCATCATACCTCCAAAAGATGCCTCAAAACACACAGGACTGGAGACAAGGCTGCAGACAAAGTGCTGGAGGAGCCTCAAAACACACAGGATTGGAGACAAGGCTGCAGACAAAGTGCTGAAGGAGCCTCAGCACTCTGGCTCTGCTACTGGGTCACTGTGCATTCCAGGCCTCCCTTTCCCCCTCAAGGTCCTAGTTTCCCCATTTGTAACATCACAGACCTGGTCACTGCCTTTGTCTGGCATATAATATGACATCAATAAATACTTTGTGGACAAATAAGGGAGAGTAAAAAAGGGGAGAAAGTAAGGCATTTCTTTATTTAACATGCGTCTCTTGAGTGCCTACTTTGTGCTAGGCCCTGTGCTAGATGCTGGGTAGGCAATAAGACAAGTACGGTGCCTGTCCTCATGGAGCTCATACCTACCAGGAAATTACCTGAAATTACACTTCAGGTAATTCCAAGCACAGATGCCACAGGAACACATTGGGCGGACAGAGAAAAGAGGATACTTGAGTTGAGACCTGAAGGATAAATAGGAGTCCAGAGGTAGGAAGAAGCAGAAAAGCAGTTCAGGCCACAGGAATGACATGTGCCAAAGCCCCAGGCGGAAGAGAGCACTTTCGAGGAACAGACAAGAGGCCATTGTGGCTGGAGGGTAGGAGTGGGGGTGGGGAAGTGTTCATGAGCTAGGCCTTCCTTGTCCCTGTGCTCAGGAGTTTGGAGTTCACCCCGAAGGCAAGGGGAGCCCTTCACAAGGCTGAAGGAATTGAAGGGGACTGTGTTTTCCAAAAGCTGGCTGTGATGTGGAAATGCCTTATAGAGGGCCCTGAGTTTGGGAGGGAAACCAGTTAGGAGGCTAGAGTGGGGAGAAAAAGTAACAGATTCCGGAGTGACTAAGGAGTTGAGTCTACAGGATTTGGGGCCTGACTAGATGTATGAGTTGAGGGAGAGGGAGGAGTTGTGAAGAAAGCCCAGCCTGGGACTTGGGCAACTAGGTGGATGGAAGTGCCTTTCCTGGGATCGAGAAGGCAAGAGGAGCAACAGACTGGGTCTAAGTTAGGGGTGTGGTTCAAGATGCATTGAGTCTGAGGAGCCTGAAGACTGAGCGCTCAACAGGCATCAGATGTGCCTCTCTGGGTCCAGAGTAAGGGCAGGATGGTGAGGGGTACAGATGTGTAGCTGAGACTGAGAGGGAAGAGCCCTCCGTGGCACTTTCCGGTGGCCCCTGCAGGGAAGGAGTTAAGTCACAGAGGGAAGGCGCCTGTGGAAAGCGGGAAAGGCTGGACTGGCAAGGTTGGCCCAGCTGGCCCCTGGGAGCAGCAACTGGCATAGAAGCCTTTCTGCCCAGCCTGCTAGGCCTGGGCCGCCGCAGCCACCACACCACTGCCTTCATCTTCACCTTCACCTTTCCTGCTCCCCCTGCAGCTTCTTCCTGGCTCCCCTAGGCTGGGCCTCCCTACCTAATGCATTCCAGGTGTCGATGCAGCCCCTCCCCCACCCCAGGCCCGGAGGGGGAGGGGGCAGGGGGCAGGGAATGGGATGGGTCTCTTTCACATGCATCTCTTAGGGAGCGTCTCCCAGTCTTCTAGTCTTGCGACTGCTTCTTTCTCTGAAAAATTCCCTCAGGGATCTCTGTTTGGGCCTGCCCATCTCTGGTAGGGACTGGCAGTGGAGAGATTCCCCCAGACCCATGTCTGCCACTTCCTCAAGTTTCATATGACCTTGGGCAAGTTACCTCACCTCTCTGAGCCTCAGTTTTGTCATCTGTAAAATGGGGTTGTAATTTTCACCTCCTAGGATTGTAAGGATTAAATGTCACAAGTAAAGCCCACAGAACTGTCTAGCTATGTTCAACAAATGGACCTGGCCTGTGCTTTTAGTCCCTGCCCTTTTGCTTCTCTGGGCCTGCGTCCCTCACTGACTCCTGTGCCCTATGTGGACCTCTTTGTCTCTGTCTCCTTCTGACTTGTCCCTTACTTTTTCTGTCTCCCTCGATATCTATCTCTGGGTTTCTGTAGTTTTCCTGTTCCTCTCCCTCCTTGTCTTTGTCCCAGTGTCTTGCTCTTCTCATCTGTCTTTTTCCCTCATAGTCCTTCTGTGTCTTCAGCTCTCAAGTTTGACCAGGGCTCTGGTGAATGGGAAGGGAGATGGGTAGTGATGGGGGCCCCTGGGATCAAGGCCTAGGTTAGTGGGACCATTCCCCTAGCGGCTTTGCCTTGTGGGGAGAAGAATCTCAGCCAGCGTGGCAGCCCTAGCACTGGGTAATTACTGCCCCCAGTGCTCCCAGCTGCAGCTCCACTCCCTTCCCTTCCAGTCCTCTGAAGTCCCCAACTCCTCCCAGGGGTGGAGCTAACACCCCGTCCTTCCCTGGCCTCTTGTCCAGAGAAGCAGGGAGGAGGTGGCCGGGCCCTCACAGTAATCAAGCAACTGGAAAAAGGATGGGCTGCTTGTACTCTCATGTGGCTGTGTGGTTTGTATGTTTGTGTGCATGTGCTTGGCTTCCCGGTCGTCTTTGTCCCGCTGGGTCTGTTATATGTGTGCCTAATGTTCTTGTTTCTGTATGGCTGTATGATTACATGTGTCTGTATATATCCATGTGGGTCTGAATATGTGTGTTCCTCTATGCCTGGTTGTATGCCTATGGGAGTTTCTAGATGTTTCTGCATGTGGGTTTCCTTAGTTTTTTTGTTGTTTTTATTGTAGAGATGAGGTCTCGCCAAGTTGCCCAGGTGGGTCTCGAACCCGCGGACTTAGACAGTCCACTCACCTCAGCCTCCCAAAGCACTGGGATTACAGGCTGAGCCACTGAACCCGGCTGATTTTTTTTTTTTTTTTTTTTGAGTTGGAGTCTCATTCTGTTGCCAAGGCTGGAGTGCAGTGGCACGCTCACGGTCACCACAGCCTCGACCTACTGGACTCAGGTGATCCTTCCACCTCAGCCTTCCAAGTAGCTGGAACTACAGGCATGTGCCACCATGTCCGGCTAATTTTTTGATTTATTGTATAGATGAGGTCTTGCCAAGTTGCCCAG
This sequence comes from Cephalopachus bancanus, assembly GCA_027257055.1. Classification (NCBI taxonomy): domain Eukaryota; kingdom Metazoa; phylum Chordata; class Mammalia; order Primates; family Tarsiidae; genus Cephalopachus; species Cephalopachus bancanus. The sequence continues at coordinate 47,985 of JAPVLO010001806.1, read as the reverse complement.
TCTGGTCTCGAACCCATGGGCTCAGGCAGTCCTCTTACTTCAGCCTCACAAAGTGCTGGGATTATAGGCATGAGCCATCGCTCCCAGCCAACAGAATGCCTGGCTTATTTGCTTTTTTTTTTTTTTTTGAGTTGGAATCTCTGTTGCCAAGGCTGGAGTGCAGTGGCATGCTCACGACCACGGCGGCCTCAACCTGCTGGGCTCAGGTAATCCTTCCACCTCAGCCTTCCAAGTAGCTGGAACTACAGGCACACACCACCACGCCTGGCTAATTTTTTAATTTATTGTAGAGATGAGGTCTCGCCAAGTTGCCCAGGCTTGTCTCAAACCTGCGAGCTCAGGCAATCCACTCACCTCAACCTCCCAAAGTACTGGGATTATAGGCATGAGCTACCGCGCCTGGCCTCCCTTAGATTTTGTGTCTGTCTGTCTCTTTCAGTGCCTGTGTCCGTGTCTCTGTATGCCTCCTTTAGGTCTGTGTCTTGATGGTGGTAGTTGGTAATGTGAGGGGTGTGGTGCCTGCTTTCCTACACCTTTTGGCCTTTCCTTCCCCTTCTTCCTGCTCTGGAGCTTTCTTTTGCAAACCTAGGACTCTGTCCTTGTAACATACACTTTATCCACATCCCCTCCTCAGTAGCCACACTTATTTTTCTTAGAGATAAGGTGTCTCTGTTGCCCAGGCTGGAGTGCAGTGACCTGATCATAGTTCACTGCAGCCTAAAACTCCAAGACTCAAGCAACCCTTCCACCTCAGCCTCCCCAGTAGCTAGGAATACATGTGCGTGCCCTCATGCCTGGCTAGTATCCACACTGTTGCCCACTTTTCTTTCCTTGTCTGCAGAATCACTTCCAGTCCATCTGTACTCAAAAAAACACACCCCTTCGTGGATGACTTCACTAAAAACCACCTTCTTTAGAAAGTCTTCTCTCCTCCCCCATCTAAATGTGATTTCTTTCCCAACTCAGGAAACCAAAAGATGTGCTCTGTGACTCTGGACACAGACACACTTGGGATCCAGTCCCAGCTCAACCACTTCTAGCTGTGTATCCTCAGGCAAGTTGTTTTTCTTCTCTGTGCCTCAGTTTGCTCATCTGTAAATTATGGCTAATAGCTCACAGGATTGTCACAGGATGCCATACTGGAAAACATCAACACAACACCTGGCCCAGAATAGGTGTTCAACAAATAGTTGAATCCCCATACCTTATATCTTTCACTAAAAAGTGAACAGCTTGAGTTCCAGAGATTTCTGAATGTTCTTACAATCCCTTGCTCTCTTCTCTAGGTGTCTTGCACAGGCTAGAAGGTGAACTAGGCCAGAGAGAACAAAAGGCAGATTCGAATTCAGGAAACTCCTAACAAGTATTGCATGAGCCAGCTCCCTCAGCCTGCTCAGGACCAGAAGACACTGGGCCCTTTCAGTGGGAGAGGGAACCTCCAAAGCTGAGCTTAAGGGCCAGGGCATTTCAAAAAATAGAGCAAGAGATACACAGCAGAGGTGGAAGGGGCCTTGAGAACCCTCTCACTCAGGTACTGCAACGTGATGGTCCACAGGGTGAACACTCTGCCTGGTGTGGGCAGGTATGCTCGTAAATCAGCCATCATGAAATGGGCAAATGGCTGAAATAATCTCCAAAAAATAAAAAAAAATTCACTGAAGCCAAACACAGTCTCACAACAATGCTAGCTGGTACACTGTTGCCAGTGGGTAGCAGGGGAAGCCTGAACTGTTTATCTGACTCACAAGTTTCATTTGGCCTCCCACTATTTCTTTTTTTTTTTTTTTTTTTGGAGTTGGAGTCTCACTCTGTCGCCCAGACTGGAGTGCAGTGGCCGCTCCCGGCCACCGCAGCCTCGACCTGCTGGGCTCCGGCGATACTTCCACCTCAGCCTTCCAAGTAGCCGGAATTACAGGCATGCGCTACCACGCCCGGCTGATTTTTTGATTTATTGTAGAGATGAGGTCTCGCTGCCCAGGCGGGTCTCGAACCCACGGGCTCAGGCAATCCACTCACCTCAGCCTCCCAAAGGCACGGGATTACAGGCTGAGCCACCGAGCCCGGCTTCCACTATTTCTTAACTTTGGACATTTCACATAAAAGTCTGGATTTCTGTATTCTCTTGAAACACTGAAAGATCTGACAATCTCACAATACAGGGCCCCATTACTGCTAGGTGATAACCGGATAGAGAGGAGGAACTACTGTCCTTACTTTAGGTGGGGCATGTGTTCCCTAGTTAGCCCTGGTCCCCACCGTTCCCTATTGCTTTATACTGTCCCATTCTATAGAAAATTCTTCACTTTACACAAGAGTTTACACTGTACAGAAACATCCTTTGCTTTACAGAAGGGGCTTCACTTTACAAAATAGAGTTCCTCCATTTAACAGAGTTTTCTATTTTGCCCACGAGTTCTTCATTTACAAATAGGCCATCCATTTTATGAGGGGGGGACCCAAAAAACCCAGAATAATCTTTTGGAAGGCAGGTCCCTTGTAGTTCAGTGTACCAGCTAGCATTGTTGTGAGACTGTGTTTGGCTTCAGTGAATTTTTTTTTTATTTTTTGGAGATTATTTCAGCCATTTGCCCATTTCATGATGGTTGATTTACGAGCATACCTGCCCACACCAGGCTGAGTGTTCAGCAATTTCTGACCAAAAACTGGCATGACTCCGATGCCCCACCCTCACCCAGTCTCACCCCCAAGCAACTTTTTTTTTGTTTCTCCAATGAAAAAAATCCTCAAAGGGAAATGGTTTGCTGGTGTGGAAAAGGTGAAACAAAAACAAACAAAAAACAGCAGAAACCCCTAAAAGGCATCAAAACGGATGAGTTCAAAAACGGTTCTAAGCAGTGGAAAAAGCGTCTCGACAGATGTATTGCATCAAATGGAGAATACTTTGAAGGTGACTGAAGTTTAAACGTAAGAATAAATACAGAATTTTTTGTTTGTTTTGTTTTTTGGGGTTGGAGTCTCACACTGTCTCCCAGACTAGAGTGCAGTGGTGCACTCATGTCCACTGCAGCCTTGACCTACTGGACTCCAGTGATCTTTCTGCCTCAGTTTTCCAAGTAGCCAGAACTACAGGCACGTGCTACTGCGCCCGGCTAATTTTTGATTTATTGTAGAGATGAGGTCTCGCCAAGTTGCCCAGGCTGGTCTTGAACCCGCGGGCTCAGGTATTCCTCTTGCCTTGGCCTCCCAAAGTGCTGGGATTACAGGCTGAGCCACTGAGCCCAACCAATAAATAACACAATTTTTTATAAATAAATCCAATTTGGGGGTGGTTCCTCTTCATATAAAAGGGTTTTACAGAATATCCTTCCACTTTGAAGAAGGTGCCTCCATTTTCAGAAACTTTTTCCTTTTACAGAAGAGGACTTTTTTTTTTCTTTATCAGAGACCTCCATTTTGCAGGATAAAACACTCTTTAGGAAACTTGCCAGAATGGCTCCCACTTCCCAAAAGTGTCTTCCTCTACAGAAGCTGCCTCCATTTTTCTGCAGAGTCCTTACGTTCAGAAGACCTCAGGGAAGGAATCCCTGAACTACCCACAGGATTCCTGTAAACAGCTCCTTCTGCACATTTCACACTTGACAGAGCTTTGTGTTTGAACTTTCTGAGAGAACATCTTTCAGGCCAAGTGTAGTCTGTACTTGAAGGTGGATTGGGGCAGCTGCCCTGGAGCTTACATTCAAGGGGCAACTGGGAAGAAGTGGGCCAGTTATGCCTTTATCCTCTGCTTTTCTTCTCAAACCGAGGGACTCCCCTTCCCCCCACAGAGCTGGCATCCCAAAAGGCACTTTCCTTTCTGCTGTTTGTTCTTTCTTCTCCACTCCTTCTGTTCCCTTTCCCCACCCCCAGGAATTCCAGCTTTCCCTGGGGCCTACCTCTCAGCCAGGAAGGCAGAAATTTCAGGGCTGTAGGGGCGAAGTTTGCATCAGCTGCCCGAGAGATCTGAGTGCTAGGGCTTGCTGCTTCTGCCCATCCTAGCATCTTCCTGATTTCTCACAACAAGCAACATACACACATTCTCCCCCATTTTGCAGACGGGGAAATTGGAGTTCAGAGCTATGAAGCCACTTGCCCCAGGACATCAGGAGTTAATGGCCAAGATCCAGTATAGAACCCTAATAGCTATCTTGAGATTAAGCCAAGGCTACAGCTGGGAGAAAGAGGAAGGGGTGCTAGTGGCCAGGGAAGGGGAAAAGCTAGCAGCTGAAATTCCCAGGAAGAGGTGAGGGAGAAGCAGGGTACAGTTCCAGTAGGAATAGGTAAAAGGGGAAGTCTTCCTCAAAAGCTAGAGGCTGAACCTGCTCTGCCAGAAAACCCGGAAGCATGTGCTCAGGACACCCGCCAAGCAGGGGCATGCGGCAACCAGAAACAGTTTTTGGAATGATTTTGCTATTCTTTTTTTTTTATTATTGTAGAGATGAGGTCTCACCAAGTTACCCAGGCTGGTCTCGAACCCCTGGGCTCAGGCAATCCTCTTGCCTCGATCTCCCAAAGTGCTTGGGATTACAGGCTTGAACCACCACACCCAGCCTGATTTTGCTATTTCGACAACAATAAATTGTCATGGGAAAATTCAAATCTCAGCTACATTCCTTGACACTTATTTTACAGTTGTGTGTGGTTTGTATTTTGAATTGAATATGAATGAAGGGACAGGACACCATTATTCACTGCTCTACCACCTCTCATAGGATCTGTAGACCTGTCCTGGTAAGCAGGGCTTGGTTCTGTGTCCATTCCTGATAGAATCTGCTTGTGTTTCTGAGTATATTAACAACTTTATGTTGGGTTGCAGCCTGCAGCTTACAGGTTTGTGTGTGTGTGTTGTTTTGTGTCTTGGTGGATATGTGATTCTCCTGGTTTTCAAATTTAACCCTGTGTGTGGGAAGTAGCACTGTACTTTTTCCCTTTACTGTCTCATAGACTCTCCCAAATCAGGGTACTGTTCTTTTTATCCTCTCTTCCAGACAAGAAAACTGAGGCTCAGATAGATGGGGAGGCTTGCCCAGGGCCATACAGCTAGTAAATGGTAGTATTGGCATTAAAACTTGTCCTGACTCCTAAGCCAGCTGTTCCTAATACAGATGCCGCAGCACCTTAATCCACGCAGTCCAGTCAGTGATTGTGATGACAACCATGCTTGTTTGGAATAGTTAAGTACCATGGTTCTTAAGTAATTGACTATGCTTTTAATAAATGAGACCAGATTCAAGGTTATTCCTGAAATAACATCACTGTCAGGAGCATTCATGTACCCATTGCAGGGGAAATGGGTAGAGTTGCCAGCCTGCCCGAGGCTTAAGTGGACAAGAGTCTAGGGTGTTCTAGGTGCCAAGTGCTGCCTTGGAGACCTGGCTCTGCCACATTCACTCAGAAGCCATCCCTGAGTAGGGTTGCCAAAATTAGCCCCCCCAAAATACAATTAGATTTGAATTCAGATATAGAACAAGTCATTTTTAGTATGACGCAATCCATGATTAGTATAAGTATGCATGAAACAGGCATATTTTTTGTTGGCTAAGTGCCATGGCTCATGCCTGTAATCCCAGCACTAAGGGAGGTTGAAGCGGGAGGATTGTTTGAGGCTAGGAGTTCAAGACCAGCCTGAGCAATATAGGGAGACCCCTATCTCCAAAAAATAAAAATTATCCAGGCATGTTGGTACTCACCTGTAGTCCCAGCTACTTGGGAGGGGAGGCTGAGGTGGGAGGATCACTCCAACCTAGGAATTTTTTTTTTTTTTTTTTTTTGAGTTGAAGTCTCACTCTGTCGCCCAGACTGGAGTGCAGTGGCCGCTCCTGGCCACCGCAGCCTCGACCTGCTGGGCTCCGGCGATCCTTCCACCTCAGCCTTCCGAGTAGCCGGAATTACAGGCATGCGCTACCATGCCCGGCTGTTTTTTTGATTTATTGTAGAGATGAGGTCTCACCAAGTTGCCCAGGTGGCTCTCGAACCGAGCGGGCTCAGGCAATCCACTCACCTCAGCCTCCCGAAGCGCGGAATTACAGGCTGAGCCACCGAGCCCAGCTCAGCCTAGGAATTTGAGGTGCGGCAAACTGTGATTGCACCACTGCACTCTAACCTGGGCAACAAAGCAACACTCTGTCCTCCCCCCTAAAAAAAAGAAAGGAAAGAAAAAATGTATTGTTATTCTAAAATTCAAATTTAACTGAGTATCCTGTATTTTGTCTGGCCACCCTGCCCCAGACCCTCCCCTGAGTTTACCCAGTCCCAACTGGCTGACCACCTTGCATTTCCTGAGGCACCATTTAGCTTTTCCTGAACTAGAGTCTTTTGTCTGAGATTGGTCATTCCCTGAGGGTGAGGGTCAGATTGCCCTTCCAGCTGCTGAGGGCCAGGAAGGAGTAGGGGTGGGGCAGGAAAGGTGTACACCTTACCCCCCCACAGCAAAGCTGGGGCACTTTGTAACAAGATGTCCAAGTGGCAGTGGAGACAGTGGTGGTTGTGTGTACAATTGCGTTGAACACAGTGCACATGGACACTTGAACCTTTGTCGTTCTCTCTAGGTCTTTTAGGGCTGTGCACTGTTGGTGTGTGGTTGGGTACGTTTCCACAAAGTGTTACAAGATTAGGTGGTGGCCAGGTGCCGTGGCATGTGCCTGTAGTCCCAGCTACTCTGGAGGCTGAGACGAGAGGATCTTTTGAGTCCAAGAGTCCAAGAGTATCTTGGGCAACATAGTGAGACCTTATCTCAAAAAAAAAATAGTGAAGTGACTGTGTAAAGGGGCTTCTTTGTGATCTCTGCTCTAATGGGCATCAGGGATTCTGGTAAATCCAGTGCTGAAGGGGGCAGTGGAGGATCTTGTCAGGTGTGCAGGAATGAATGTGAGGATATATGTGAGAATAGTGTAGATTACCAGCCATAAGAAAAATGGGGCCAGGCGAAGTGACTCATACCTGGAATCCCAGCACTTTGGGAGGCCGATGCATGAGTATCACTTGAGGCTAGGAGTAAGACCAGCCTAGACAACATAGTGAGACTCTGTCTTTACAAAAAAATTTTAAAATTAATTGGGCATGGGGGCATGCACTTGCAGTCCTAGCTCCATGGGAGGCTAAAATGGAAGAATCCCTCAAGCCCAAGAGTATGAGGCTGCAGTGAGCTATGATCATGCCACTGTACTCCAGCCTAGGCAACAGAGTAAGACCCATCTCTGAAAAAAAAAGAAAGAAAGAAAAGAAAAATGGACTGGATAAAATCAGTATAGGACCTTGCTGAGTGGGGATGGGATGGAGCAGTGGGAAAGGGCTGTGGTTCCTTTTTTTTTTGAGTCGCAATCTCACTCTGTCACCCAGGCTGGAGTGTAGTTGCATGCTCACAGCCACCACAGGCCCAAACTGCTGGGCTCAGGCGATCAGCCTTCCAAGTAGCTGGAACCACAGGTACAGGCCACCATGCCCAGCTAATTTTTTTATTTATTGTAGAGACGAGGTGTCACCAAGTTGCCAGGCTGGTCTCAAACCTGTGGGCTCAGGCAGTCCTCTCACCTCCACCTCCCAAAGTGCTGGGATTACAGACGTGAGTCACTAGGCCCAGCCAGGGCAGTGGTTTCAGGAAGGGGGAAGGGGAGCACCCCAAGGGAAAAGATGAGAATTTTCTCATATTTCTCCATGGGCCATGAGGAGTTACCAAAGGTTCTTGTGCAGGTAAGTAGCATGATCTGAACTGGACTGTAAGAAATTTCATCCAACCACCTGGAAGGAGCAAGACCTAAGACTAAGAGAGCCACTGAGGGAAAACAGGAGGAGACAGGGAGATGTAGGGAGAGTTCTGAAACAGGATCTTGAAACTTGTCCCCCCTCTGTGGAGTCTAGCCTGGTTCTTGGCCAGACCTGGGTTCCTGAACTGGAACCCTGTTATTCATCTCCTTGTGGGCCGGGTTGGGGGTGTCCTTCTCACTAGCTACACTGCTACCCCTATTGGTTCCCCTGTTTCCAGCTTACCCTTTGAAGAGCAGGGTTAAGAAAGAAATCCAGTCTAGGACAAGTCCGCCATTGACTTGCTGTATGACCTTGGGCAGGTCATTGCCCCTCTCTCTGCCTTCATCTCCTCATTAGAAACTGAGCTGACGTTGGGCTTGGTGGCTCACGCCTGTAATCCCATGTGGCATGTGACTTTCGGAGGTGGAGGTGAGAGGATTGCCTAAGACCAGCCTTGGCAACTTGTGGAGACCTTGTCTCTACAATAAATCAAAAAATTAGCCTGGCATGGTGGCATGTACCTGTGGTTCCAGCTAATTGGAATGCCGAGGCAGAAAAATTGCCAGAGCCCAGCAGGTTGAGGCTGCGGTAGCCATGAGCATGCCGCTGCACTCCAACCTGGGTGACAGAGAGACTCCTACTCAAAAAAAAAAAAAAAGAAAGAAAGAAAGAAAGAAACTGGGCTGACAATCCCTGCTTCTCTCACCTGGGACTTTAGCGTGTCCTGGGATCTTTGAGTTTCATTCAGCCCCTTATTCTGCAGGGCTGCCTGCAAGGAGGCAGAGAGAATGGAGAGGCAAGCCCATCTGTGGGCTCCCAGGTGAGATGGTTGAGGAGGGAGCAAAGGGGGGCCAGGGCAGGGCCATGGAGTGTGGTATGGTCACCCCAAGGACCAGCAGTGGAACAGAGGGACAGAAGCCCCAGTCAGGGCCCTCCTGCCCTGCTACAGATGGGATGGGTAGGGCTTGCCCAGGGAGGTCTGCCTGCTTTGAGTTATGGAGACAGGCCAGGTGGGCTCCTTCAGGCCCAAGGAGGTAGACAAGAGGCAGTGGGGACCCTGACACCTATGCATGTATATCGAAGAGGGCAGTCTGTAATGCTGGGGTGTCTGGCTTTACTCGTTGGTTCTCTGGCCCTGTCAGCTACTCTCTGTGTCTCTCCCTTTCTACGGCCATGTGTCTCCAACTGCATCTTCTCCAAGTGATTTATCTTCCTCAGCCCCACGTCCCCCTGGGCAGGCAGGACAGGATCAGACCAGGATATGCTACACAGGGCAGGGTAAGCCACCCAGCTGAATGAAGAAGAGCACCCCCTCTCTTTTTCCTGGCTGGGCCTTGCCTGCTCAGGTGGGAAAGGAAGTAAAGAACTGCACAGGGAGGGGTGGGTGCTCAGCCTAGGGTATCATGGTCCCTCATGGCTGGGGAAGGACCTTGGCCTGAGTCCTCTGGGGCTTACCTGACTGGGATATAGCCTGGGGAAGGGTCAGGGCCTTGGGCCTCGGAATGTACTGGAACCCTGTGAGTTGGGCTACTCTTTACCTCTAGGACTGACAGATGTCCCTTAGTATCCATGAAGGATTGGTTCCTGACATAAAATGGTGTAGTATTTGCATATAAACTATGCATATACTCCCCTGTACTGTAAATCATTATTAGATTACTTATAATACCTTATGCAATATAAATGCTATGTAAATAATTTTTATACTACATTGTTTTTATTTGTATTGTTTTTAAATACAGTATTTTTTTTCAAATATTTTTGTTTGGTTTTTTTTTTGAGTTGGAGTCTCACTCTGTCGCCCAGACTGGAGTGCAGTGGCCGCTCCCGGCCACCACAGCCTCGACCCGCTGGGCTCCGGCGATCCTTCCGCCTCAGCCTTCCGTGTAGCCGGAATTACAGGCACGCGCCACTACGCCCGGCTGATTTTTTTGATTTATTGTAGAGATGAGGTCTCGCTGCCCAGGCGGGTCTCGAACCCACGGGCTCAGGCAATCCATCAAATATTTTTAATTAACCAACCTTGGATGTGGAACCCACAGACATAGAGGGCCAATTATATGCCATGTGTCTGTGATTGTGTCTATTTCTGAGTATGTGGTGGCATGTGACTTTATGTTTTGCTATTGTGTGAGGTTGTGTCTAAAATGGTATAATTGACACTGTGTGGCTATAGTCTTTGTGTATAACCATGTTTGCAGGTGTTGGAAGGCACATTATAGTATGTATGATACTTTATGGCCTTGAATTGTGAGACACAGGGTAAACGACTGTATATCTTTGTGGCTCCGTGGAACCATGTTTGAGTGTATACCTGGGTATATGATGGTTTGTGGGCAATTGTGTGAGGCTGTGTGTAAAATGGTAGAATTGCCATTGTGTGACTGTGTGTCTTTGTTGTCTATGCATGAACATATTTGCAGGCATGTGTGATGCCAAGAAGCTGTGTGATCATATGTGAGGGTGGGTCTTTGTGACTGTGTGACCAGGTTTTCAGAAGGGTGATGATGTATAATTGGATGTCTGAATTTCTATGGTAAATAACACCATGTATTTTGGGGACTGAGTGGGCCCATTTGTAACTGGTCATTTATGAGACTGTGTGTGACACAGGGTAACAGACCTTTTCTTTGTGGCTGCAAGTGAGAGGCCACGTGGCTGTGGCACAACATAACCAACACCATGTGACAATGGTACCTTCGGGAGCTCTTGACTACCACTCACTCTTGTTATCACACCTGTTTGCCTGCGTCTCACCCTACACAAGGGCTTTTCGTGGCTCCCTTCTGCCACAGGATGGATGTCCATCTACTCATCCTGGCATCCAACACTTTTCCATCTCCTCTCTGACCCCACCTGACTGCTCTATCATCTGAGGCACTCCACAGACCCCTGCCCAGCCAGGACCACATGAACCCCACATTCCTTCTTTTGGGTCATGTCATCCCTGGAGGGAGGGGTCTCTCACTGCCTCCTGGACCAAATCTTTCATAAGCATGACCATCATCTCCTCCAGGCCAAAGATAAAGGTGGCTTTAAGGGACCTATTCTGAGGGAGGAAGGACACTACAAAAAGGCCCCCCTTTTTTCAGAATTGGCTGCTTGCTGTTTTAAAGTTGCTCCTGTGACCTGAACTCTGGGTACTGGGTGTGTGGGGAGGATGTATGTGGTTGTATGTGGATATGGAAGTAGAGTAGGATAGTACAGATTGGTGAGAGACTGAGATTTTAAGAAGCAAAACGTGGAGTCAGGCACAGTTGTTCATGCCTGTTATCCCAACACTTTGGGAAGCCGAGATGGGAAGATTACTTGAGGTCAGGAATTTGAGACAGCCTAGGTAACATAGTGAGACCCTATTTCTACAAAAGAAAATACAAAATTTACCCAGGTGTGGTGGCATGCGCCAGTAGTTCCAGCTACTCGGGAGTCTGGGGCAGGAGGATCACTTGAGCCCAGGAGGTTGAGGTTGCAGTGAACCGTGATCATGCCACTGCACTCCAGCTTGGGTGACAGAGTGAGACACTGTCTCAAAAAAAAGGAAGCAGAATTTTTGCCCATAAAATACACTTTTATTGTTTTTAAGTGCACTCAGCTATAAAAAATTGTAAACAAGAAAATCCAGATGTTCTCAGGCCCTGAAAAAAAGGAATGAAGAATGGTTTATGTTCAGTGTACCCATTGTGGCTGTGCAAACACATACACAAACTTTAGGGTATTCACTCCCACCTCCAGCCTAGTTAAACTTCCTAGTGATAATTCCTGCTGACATACATGGAATCAAGGCACTAACACAAAGAACTCTTATCAGCTGATGAATACAGCCAACCCCAGCTCGGGGTCTGGCTCTCCATCTGAGAGCTAAGGTAGGGGCTTCCCAGGAAGCAGTATGACCAGGAAAGGGGCTCAGGGAAACCCAACACCCTAGCTACCTGCTAAGATATGCAACTCCCTAGTCTCCCTTGGGGTAGAGGCAGTTGCTTCACATCCAGTTTTTCCCTTTCTGCAGGGCTGCACCAGGGAAACCGGATCCTAGTTAAAAGTTTGTCCCTTGACCCTGGCCAGAGCCTTGAACCTCATCCAGAAGGTCCCCATCGTCTTCGCTCAGACCCAGGTCCCCCGACTGAAACTCCTAGCCAGCGTCCTTCACCACTGAAGCGCGTACCGGGCCCAAAGCCACAAGGTAAGTGGGTCCAGAAAGGAGCAGGGAAGTGACGCACAGGAGGGGACAAAGGAGGGGAGAAGTTAGTCAGTGGCAAAGGAGAGGGCTTGTTAGGACAGGGAGCCACCAAATTCTCAGGCACCAGTTACTCAGTGCGCAGAGGGCTATGGCTTGGGGCGAATTTGTTTACACCTGGGATTTCACCTCAGGTTGCTCTGTGCCTACCTCAGGCAAGGGTGCAGATCAGGGTTTGTGGAGAAAGATGTGGCCTGCCCATGACAGCTACCCCGCAAGCCAGCTCACTGAGGTCTCCTCTCTCTTCCCTGTCCATCTCTCCAGTACCTCCTAAGCCCAGCTACCTGCAGATGCCCCGGATGCCCCCCCCACCTGAGCCCATACCCCCTCCACCATCACGCCCACTTCCTGCAGACCCCCGAGTGGCCAAGGGCCTGGCCCCCAGGGTGGAGGCCAGCCCCAGTTCTGCAGCAGTATCCTCACTGATTGAGAAGTTTGAAAGGTGAGTCTGGTCCTGGGGGACCCTATGTGGGGAAAGAGAAATCTGGGATAGGAAGGGAGTCATAGGAGAAGCTGCTCAGTCAAGCTCATGTCGTGCCTCCATGTGTATCCACCACCTACCTCAGAGAGCCCGTGATTGTCGCCTCGGATAGGCCAGTCCCTGGCCCCAGCCCAGGTCCCCCAGAGCCAGCCATGTTGCCACAGCCACCCCCGCAACCACCAGTACCCCAGCTCCCCGAGGGCGAGGCCTCCCGCTGCCTGTTTCTGCTGGCTCCTGGGCCCCGGGACGGTGAGAAGGTGCCCAACCGGGACAGCGGCATTGACAGCATCAGCTCGCCATCCAACAGCGAGGAGACCTGCTTCGTCAGTGATGATGGGCCCCCCAGCCACAGCCTCTGCCCCGGGCCCCCTGCCCTGGCCAGTGTGCCTGTTACCTTGGCCGACCCCCACCGGCCTGGCTCCCAGGAGGTTGACAGTGACCTGGAGGAGGAGGACGACGAGGAGGAGGATGAGAAGGACAGAGAAATTCCAGTACCCCCGATGGAGAGACAGGAGTCTGTGGAGGTACTGACCCTCATTCACTGAGAGGACCGTGTGGAGAAAGCATTAGCCTTATGCTTGTTTCTTCCCCTAGCTCAGTATTTCTCAAAATAGAACATAATTTCCATTTTGGATGTTTGACTTCCCTGGTCTCCTGGCACTAAATACCAGTAACAAGCCCCTGGTCTCCCCCACTCCCCCCCACCCCCAAATCACTATGACTACCAAAGTGACCTTGCACAGTTCCAAATAACTAGAAAAGTTATTCTTCTCTCATCAGAGAACCACTGAGGGGACTTAAGTTTTTCCATCTTGAAGATGGACATCTTGGTTGAGGATCTTTAAAGCCCTGTTCCAGCTTGAAAACCCCATGACTCAGTAGCTGTGTGACATTGGACAAGTCTTTTCCCTCTCCACTCCCCCACTGCAAGCCTCAGTTTTCTTATTTGTAAAATGGAAAGTCTCTCACATCCAGAGAGACTTCTCAACAGCTGGAGCCCCTCAGGAACCTGAGTGTGTGGAGATGAAGGCTCTTGGCAGCAGGGACCTGTTTCTGTGCCCTGCCTAACATTTCTTCAGAAGGTATTCTTGCACTTGAGTCAGGTCTTGACCAGAATATCTACTACACCAGAACCAAGCTCAAATGTGGGGACTAAGGCCAGGGACTTCTGGGATGGCATATATTCAGTGAATGTGGGTCTCACAAATAGGAAACTGGGCTAACAAGCAATGAGTTTTATACATTTTTCCACTTTTGTGTTTTTCTCACACCCCAGGTACTCAGCAAGCCCTTATTGATAGTGAACTGAGTGGGTGAATAAATAACTAACATTTGTAGACAACTTAATCTGTAGTCTGCTATGTTTTATTTATATTGAATTATTTAATTGTCTCCTTTACAAATGTTCTTAAGTCGTATTACTTTTTGTTTTGCTTTTGTTTCTCGCCGTCCTGTATATTAAATTGGCCCTATTATTGTCTGTACTTAAGGATGAGAAGTCTTAAATACAGAGTAGTTAAGCAACTATGTAACCTAGTGAGTGAAAGCATAGCATTTGGATCCAGGAAATCTGACTTCCCTACCTACATGCTTAATCACTGTACTATACTGAATGACTAGAGCAGATGAATGAACAAATGAAAGAGTAGTAGAACAAGGGACTGCATGTCATCAGAATTGAGGGGTGGACTTTATAGTAGGCTGGGGATCTTACAGATCTAGACATAGAGGTCGCCGTTATCTTTGGGTAGCATTAGGCTTAGAGTGGCATGTGAGCTATTTTAAGGATTCTGGGGATTTGGGTAAGGGTTAGGGTAGGGGATGATGGATCGGGGTCACCTCTTCTTTTTTCCAGTTGACTGTGCAACAGAAGGTGTTTCACATTGCCAATGAGCTTCTGCAGACTGAGAAGGCTTACGTTTCTAGGCTCCATCTCCTGGATCAGGCAAGTGGGCCTCTCAAGGGCCGTGGGGTCCCGGTACCTAGTAGGTGGGTTCTAAGGAGGAAGTGATAGAGCCTGAGCTCAACCCCACCACTGGGACCAGAATCTAGAGGAAGTAAGATTCCTCCCTAACCTTGAAGTCAACTTGTCCCAGAAGCCAACTCTGATAATGACCCCAAGCTTCAGCCTCATACCAACTGTCTTTCCTAATCCTGGGCAGGTACACAAGCCCTGACTGTGACTCTGACACTAATGCTGACTGTGACTCAGATCCTGAATTTATCCCAGCTGTGAACCTCATTCTAACCCTAACCCTATTCCTGATCCCATATCCTCTAGAATCCCTAAGAGTAGAGATATTTGCCTGCTTTATTCACTACTCTATCTTAGACTCTAGGACATTGCCTGACACACAATAAGCACTCAACAATGTTTGTTAAATGAATGGATCTAATTCTGATTTTCTCTCTGACCCTGAATCTAATTCTAGCCTTGACCCTGACGCTGACCCTGACTTCTGATTGTTCCAATGCCTAACTTCAGGTCAACCTTGACAACCAGAAATCTAACCCCCCGTATATAACCCTAACTCCATTCCCTCAGTTCTCAGTGTCAAGACCAATGCTGATCCCTAAGTGCCACAAACACTGCCCTCACCCACAAGCTGTCCCTTCCCCAGCTATGCCCCAGGCCCAGCTGGGCTGAGCATTCCTGCCCTGCCCTGCCCCACAGGTGTTTTGTGCCCGGCTGCTGGAAGAAGCTCGGAACCGCAGTTCCTTCCCGGCTGACGTTGTCCACGGCATCTTCTCTAACATCTGCTCCATCTATTGCTTCCACCAGCAGTTCCTGCTGCCTGAGCTAGAGAAGCGCATGGAGGAATGGTGAGGGGCCCCAGACCTATGCTACTTGCTCCCCTGTCCACATGCCTGCTGAACCCAGACCCAGATGCATATACAAGAATTCATTCCTGCCTACCCTCTCCTCTTACTGACTTTCACAAAAAGAATCAGGCCCAAGAACCAGGTGGCTCATGCCTGTAATCCCAGCACTTTGGGAGGCAGAGGTGAGAGAATTGCCTGAGCCTAGGGGTTAGAGACCAGCTTGGGTAACTTGGCGAGACCTGGTCTCTACAATAAATCAAAAATTAACTGGGCATAGGTGGCGTGCACCTGTGGTTCCAGCTACTTGGAAGGCTGAGGTGGAAGGATCGCCTGAGCCCAGCAGGTTGAGGCTGAGGTGGCCATGAGTATGCTACTGCATTCCTGCCTGGGCAACAGTGAGACTCCGACTCAAAAAAAAAAAAAAAAAAAAAAAAGCAGCCCCAAGCTCTCCTTTCTAGGCCCTCCCAGTCTAATATGGAACATAGACCGGGACTCAAAAAATTACAACAGAATAGCATAGGCCTCCAGAGAATAAGGTTAGGAGCCAAATTAGCTGTGTTCAAATTCCAGTTCTGCAACTTGCTAGCTCTGAGCAAGTTTCTTAAGTTGCTGTACCTCAGGTTCCTCATCTATAAAATGGGGATAATAATAACAGCTCACCTTGTATGGTTGTTTCAAGAATTAAATCAGTTAATACATGTAGTGAGCTTAGAGCAGTAGCTGGTATATGTAATAAGTACTCAGTGAATGTGAGCTATTGTTATTTTTGTCAATGCTATGATAGAGCTGAGAATGGGACACTGTGGGAATCTAAACAAATAGACCAAGACTAGTTTGGGTATTAGAGAGGGATTCAGAGAGGGGCAATGCCTGAGCTGAGTCCTGAGGTAGAAGGGTAAGGTTTAGAGGCAGCCTCCAGACCTTGCTCTTCCAGTCCAGCCTTTACAGTCTACACCATCTGCCAGAGTGCTCTTTCTAAACAGCAATCAGATCACATCACTCCCTACTTAAAATCATCTTCATGCTTCCCACACCTGTAGGGTAAAATATATCCCTTCACCAGACTGTGATCACAGAGGGCTAGTATGAAGCCTGATTCCTGTATTTCCCCACTGGCTTGTGACCCCTAATGGCCGGGACCAGGTCTGGTTTGTTTGTCTCCTGCATCAGACCAACCTATGAGGAGTGCAGCCAGGCCTGGTCACTTTGCCTCCCCTAAGAGACAGTGACCCTCTCAGGGCTCAGTTGGATATGACTCATTTCTGGGTCCCCAGAATCACCCAACACAAGTGGGTGTATGCAGCGGCCCTCGTAGTAAGTTCAGGGTGGGTATTCTAAGACATGTCATTCCTGGTGCTAGAGCAGGGCAGAGTTGAGGCAGGTGGCACCCCAGGCCATGGCCTTAGGTCAAGCCAAGCCAAGTCTCTTGGCCTAATTGACCTATAATCCTGATAGCATTTCTTTTTTTTTTTTTGAGTTGGAGTCTCACTCCATCACCCAGATTGGAGTGCAGTGGCCGCTCCCGGCCACCGCAGCCTTGACCTGCTGGGCTCCGGCCATCCTTCTGCCTCAGCCTTCCGAGTAGCTGGAACTACAGGCACACACTACCACGCCCGGCTAATTTTTGATTTATTGTAGAGATGAGGTCTCACCAAGTTGCCCAGGTGGGTCTCGAACCCGCAGGCTCAGGCAATCCACTCACCTCAGCCTCCCAAAGGCACGGGATTACAGGCTGAGCCACCGAGCCCAGCTGCTGATAGCATTTCTGAGGGAGCAGACTACCTGAGAAGTAGGTTTCCAGGACTGAGACAAGAGCAGTCTCCACAGGACTGGAGACCTGTAAGGGAGAATTCTGGGGGGGTAAAGAATTATGGCAGGGGGAGGATCAGCAGGACCATGTCAGCCCCTACTTCCACCTCAGGGACCGCTACCCACGAATTGGAGACATCCTACAGAAGCTGGCACCCTTCCTCAAGATGTATGGCGAATATGTAAAGAATTTTGACCGGGCTGTGGAGCTGGTCAATACTTGGACAGAGCGTTCCACCCAATTTAAAGTCATCATCCATGAGGTGCAGGTAAGTGGTGAAGCTGGATGGAGCAGACTTGGGAGAAGAGGTCTGCAGGGACCTGGTGGGGGATCTGCAGCCAGACCTGAACCCCTCTGCTTCTGCCTGTCACAGAAGGAGGAAGCCTGTGGCAACCTGACATTGCAGCACCACATGCTGGAGCCCGTGCAGCGCATCCCCCGCTATGAGCTTCTTCTCAAGGACTATCTGTTAAAGCTGCCCCATGGCTCCCCGGACAGCAAGGATGCCCAAAGTGAGTGTGTGCACCTGCCCTACTCCCCGCACTGATAGCCCTAGGCCAGACCTCTGAGACAGGACCCCAAGACTGAATTCACAGTGTTAACCTTTCGTTGCCACGTGATTGAGATCCCAGAGTAGGGTCTCTAAACTGAAAGGCCCACATTGAGGCTTTGAAGTGCAATCCCAAGATGCACCTCCATGTTGAGATCCCTGTTTGAGTACCAGACAAAACATTCAGAAGTCCTCCAGTCTGAACTTCCCAATTGGAACCCCAGAGTTTGAGGGGCATACCAAGAATGATCCCCAGAGGGAGCCATCCATTGCCGAGGATAAGACCCCGAGGTTGATCCCCAAATGAAGTTTAACCAAGAGCAAAATGAAACTGAGCCTGAGCCCCTTGACCCCCTCAGGCCAAGCCCTCTTCACTGAATCTCTACAGCTGGGTTCCCCAGAAAGAGCCCTGTTTTGTCAAGCTCCTGATTTTTCACCCTCCAGATTTAGAGCTTTACTCCTTGTCTACCAGCCACTTACCAGAATGAACTTCCCAAAAGAACTTTCAAGTCCGATCAGAGCCCCACAGAGTCACCTCTCCAGAACTGAACACCCTGAACTGCACCCTGTATCTCCTACTTCTCAGATTTGGATTTTCAGGCTGAGATACCATTCCCCAGACTGAGTCCTTACACATTGAATCACTAGAAAAGTCTTTTGTTCTGGTTCCTCCAGTATCAGCCCTACCCCCAATAGGGTTACACCCCAAAGAGAGCTCCCCAGAGTCTACCCCACTTTCTCTTCCCCAGACTGTTATTTCCATTCATTCATTCATTAATCAGCTACTTACTGAGCACCTCAATGTTTTTGTGTATTGTTCTGGGCACTGGGGATATGGAGTTAAACAAAGCAGACAAAGACCTTGATCTTAGGGAGTATATATTCTAGTCAGGGAGAAACAAACAAAAGTGATGAATACACAGGGAAATATTACATAGGTGCCAAGTGTAATTCAGATAATTAGAAGAGAATGATATGACAGTGGCCAGGGAGCCTACTTTAAATTGGGTGGCCTCTCTGAATAGAAGACATTTGAGTCAAAACTTGGATAACAAGAAGATAGCTTCTTCCCCATTGAGGGGGTAGGGTACGTTTCAGGAAGAGGCAACAACAAATGCAGAGTTTCTGAGGCAGGTGGTGGAGATTAGAGGAGGTGGGGGTGGTAGGCAGCCTGCATATCTCTGGACCAACAAGAAGGCTAGTGTGACCTGAACATGACTAGTGAAGGGAGTTTGGCAAAAGTGAAATTGGAGAGAGGAACAAGACTTTGAAGGCCGAGATAAGGAGATAGATTTTATTCTGAGTGGTGGGTAGCCTTTGGAAGGTTTTGATCTGGATTACTTGGGGAGCAGGAGAGAGAGAGAGTAGAGAGATCAGTTAGAAGGCATTTGAAATGATCTAAGTGAGAAAAATTGCCTTGCTGAGGATCTATTTGGAAGCAGCACTGAAAGGACTAGGGTCAAGTGGATGTGAGGCCTAGGAGACTCAACGATGACTTGCAGGTTTTTGGCTGATGGTGATTGATCCTGAGATAAGCTTAGGAGTTTGATTTTGGACAGGTTGAAAGTGATAAGTCTAGAAATCCAGGGAAAGATTTGGATGTCATTGACACATAGATAGTATTCAAAGCCATGAGGCTGGCCAAAATCACCAAAGGGAACAAGTATAAATGGAACAGAAAATGGAGCCAAGAATAAAGCTCAGAGAGGTGGAATAATCAGCACAGGAGACTTAGAAGGCATAGCCCTAAAGGGCAGAAAACCAGGAAAGTATAGGGTCCTGGTTTTCTGCCACAAGAATGGGGAGTAGAGAATCGTATCCACTTCTGTGGCTACTTCGCAGACTTAGTGCCCTTCATTCCACCAGATGGGGCACTTTGATGCCAAGCCTGGACCTCTAGAAAGAACTAGGCCTCTAGGAAGTTTGTTAACTAGGCTGAACAAATGGACATCTGCAGAATAAATAAATACCTCATTCTTCACCCCAAATAAGAGCCCCCACTGAGGTACCAGGATGAGCTACATAACCTAAACCTCTAGAAAAAGCCTTCCAAACTGATTCTCTGGCATGAGCCCCATGGACTGACATCTTTAACCTGAGTCCTCAGACTAACCCCAGTCTGAGGTTCCAATTATGGATCCCCACACTGGTTCCTCAAACTAAGATCCCCAGACTGGGCCTCCAGAACACTCTCTGCAATGAGCCTTGAGAGTGGGTTCCCAGTCAGAGCCCTCTGCCTGATGTCCCAGAGTGTTAGTCCACCCAAAAAATCTTCCCGGTCTGATCTTGACTATCATTCTATAGACAGGTATTGCCAAACTGAGCACCCTAGATTAATCCCCTCATTTAATATCCCTTAGACCAAAACTTCCAGGCTGTGCCCAAAAGACTGACTTCCAGGTCCATCCCACAGACTGAAACCCTACTGAGCCCCCAGACTGGATTCTCAGAGTTGCCCACTATGAACCCTGGAGAGAACTCCGAAATTGAGTAGCCCAGACTGAGCTCCAAACAGATTCCAGACTGTGTTCTTCCTAGCCCAGGTCCCCCAGACTGAAGACTCCCATTTTCCATCCACCAGATGGAGAGTCCCCTCCTGAGCCCCAGGAATATTGTTCTATACTGTCCCCTAAATTAAGCCTCCCAGGCTAAGTGCCTAGTCTGCTCTTCCCAGTCTTAACTCCCAGACTGACTTCCCCTAGACTGAACTCCCTATTTTCGTTTTTCTTCTTATTTTTTACCAAATGGAATTAAGGTGCTAAGAACTCCTTTTTTATTTTTTCTTTCTTTTTGTTTCATTTTGCTTTTTATTTCAATAGCTTTAGGGGATACAAATGGTTTGGGTTGCATAGAAACGTTGTATATTGGCAAAGAAATCTGGGCTTTAAATGCACCCACCACCCCCACCTGTGCATTTTGTATCCGATAAGTGACATCTTATCCCTCCTCCCCTTCCCCCCTCCCCCTTCTGAGTCTCTAGTGTCCATTATCGCATTCTCTATGTCTTTGCAGATCCTTAGTTTAGCTCCCACTTATAAGTGAGAACATGCAGTGTTTGGTTTTCTGTTCCTGCGTTTCATTCAAGTTGCTACAAAAAACATTTTTCATCCTTTTTATGGCTGAATAGTATTCCATGTATATATACAACGTTTTCATTAGCCACTGATCAACTGATGGGCATTTAGGTTGATTCTACATCTTTGCAGTTGTGAATTGTGCTGCGATAAACATACGAGTGCAGTTGTCTTTTACTTATTTTTTTTAGAAAGCAGGATTTATTGTGAGGACAGAAAAGCTCCCACAGTGGGATGGGACCTGAAGATGTTGCCCACAAGTGTCTTTTTTGTATAACCACCTCCAGTCCTTTGAGTAGATACCTAGAGGTGGGATTGCTGAATCGAATAGCAGGTCTACTTTTAGTTCTTTAAGAAATCTCCATACTGCTTTCCATAGAGATTGTACTATTTTACACTCCCACCAGCAATGTATAAGTGTTCTCTTTTTACCACATCTGCACTAGCATCTGTTATTTCTTGATTTTTAACTAATGGCCATTCTGATTAATGTAAGGTGGTATCTCATTGTGGTCTTGATTTGCATTTCCCTGATAATTGAGCATTTTTTCATATGTTTGTTGGCCATTTGTATATCTTCTTTTGAGAGATGTCTATTCATGTTGTTTGCCCACTTTTTAATAGGAAAACCCCTTGAACTTAGATTTACAGATTGAGATTTCCTGACTGAGTCCAGCAGATTGAGGTCTCCAACCTGGACTTTTTTTTTTTTTTTTTTTTTTTTTTAGTTGGAGTCTTACTCTGTCACCCAGACTAGAGTGCAATTTGGGCCCCTCCCGGCCACCACAGCCTCAACCTGCTGGGCTCCGGGGATCCCTTTCCCCTTCAGCCCTTCCCAAATAGCTGGAACTACAGGCATGCACTACCACGCCCGACTAATTTTTGTTATTTATTTGTTGTAGAGATGAGGTCTCGTCAAGTTGCCCAGGTGGGTCTCGAACCCACGGGCTCGGGCAATCCACTCACCTCGGCCTCCCAGAGCGCTGGGATTACAGGCTGAGCCACCGAGCCCGGCCCAACCTGGACTTTTTACAGAGACCCAAGAAAGGTCCTTCACTGCCATACTGAATTTCCACATGTTATACCTTCCTGACTAGGATCCCCAGAAGGAGCTTCTTGTCTCATTTCTTCACTCAGACCTCCACAGAATCACATGTACACATTGAGCTCCCAGGACTCAGTTTTGCCATTTTATTTCCACACTGGATCCTCAGCATGGCATTCCCAGATGGAAAGTTTTCAAATGGTGTCCCTGGACTAGACCCCCAAAGTGAACTGCCAGTATAAGCTCCCTAGAGTGGGCCCTAGATAGAGTTAATTTTATTAACTGTATATCCTTAGGCAAGCTGCTTAGTCACTCAGCCTCAGTTTTTATACATGTAGAATGGGGAACGATAATGATACCTACCTCTTAGGGTTGTTTTCAGTACTCATGAGATAATCTGGGTAAAGCTTTTAGCACAGTGCCTGGCACATGGTAAAGGTTTAATAAATGTTAGCTGTCTTCATTATGCAATGCCCTGGCTAACACCCTTCATACTAAATCCCCCTAAAATCGGCCCCCAGATTGAGCTTAAGAAATTTAATGGCTGGGCTCGGTGGCTCATGCCTATAATCCTAGCACTTTGGGAGGCTGAGGTGAGAGGATTGCCTGAGCCCACGGGTTTGAGACCAGCCTGGGCAACTTGGTGAGACCTCATCTCTACAATAAATTTTTTAAAAATAATTAGCTGGGCACAGTGGTGCATGCCTAAAATTCCAGCTACTTGGAAGGCTGAGGTAGAAGGATCACCTGAGCCCAGCAGGTCGAGGCTACGGTAGCTGTGAGCATGCCACTGCATTCCAGTCTGGGCGACAGAGTGAGACTCTGATTCAAAAAAAAGAAAGAAAGAAATTTAGTTTTCTGTTTTATACCAATCCCAACCCTATCTGAGCCCCCAAAATGAACCTCAGAGCTTGAGCTTGGCCAACTGAGATCCCCACATTGACTCTAAGGATGAAAGAACTTCTCAGTCTGGTTTTCTGAGCTGCTCAGAATGAGAATCTGAATGAAAGCCAGCCTGAGATGTGCCCACTAAGCTTCTCAGCCCAAGATCCTGAGCTGAGCTCCGTATATTTTACCCCTCAGACTAAAATCCCCAGGCTGAGCCCCAGAAAGTGTATTCAGATGTGAGCCCCACTGAATCTTGTCTGGTCCTGTAGACTGATTTGCCCACTTTTTACATCCCAGACTGAACTCTGGACCCTGGACCCTAGACCGAGCACCCCAAACCAGGCTAGCTGAAACTCCTGGCCTCAGCTGTCTAAACTGAGCCCAAGACTGAACTCTCAACCAAGATCCTAGACTGCCAAGCCCAGACCAGTGTCCACTAAAGCTTCCAGACCAACCTCCTACATCAGGCTCCCTAAACTACACTCCCTAGCCTAAACCCCCAAGTGAAATCCTAGACTGATATCCTCACACTGAACTCCTAAACAAAATTTGCACACACAGGATCCCTGGAAATGTCAGTCTGTATTCCACGTAAGATATCTTTAGACAGAACTTCCTATAGCAAAGCCTCCAATCAGTCCAGCAAGCCTATACAGTCCTAAGCTTGTGTGCCCACAGCTTGCCCAGAGCCTTTTTCTTGTTCCCTTTCCTGGGCACTTCCTACCTCTACCACCCAGCCTGCCTTCTGCCCTGGAGTGGGGGAGATACAGAATGTGTAGGAGAAAAGGCAACTGGGAGATCATCCCCAGCTCTGATGCCAACTCTGTTGCCTCCCCAGTAGACAACCTGGAGCAGCCACCCTCTCTCTTAATCTTAGTCTCCTCATTGGACAAATGGGTCATAGTCATCTATCTTACAGGGTAATTTTAAGGATTGGAAGAGTTAATTTATGCAACACATTTGTTGGGGAGCCTGAGGGATACAGAGATGCAGAGATACAAATGTGTGACTAGTGGGACAGAAGAGAGCAAAGGGGAATGTGGGAACCCAGACATCCTAACCCAGCCTTGGAATTCTGAGCAGGCTTACTGGAGGCAGTGAGCTGAATCCAGAAGACCAAATAGCAGTTGACCAGATGAAGCAGGACAGGACATGTTTAGGGAGGTGTACATGGAGGAAGCTGGAGTGGTCAGCAGAAGCCAGGTCACCAAGGATTATGAATGTCAGACTAGGTCTTTACCCTGCAGGCACAGGGGAGCCATTCACAGATTTTAGCAGAGGAATAACAGCCAATTGAGAAAGTTTCTTCTGGCAGCCAGAGTGGCAGTTGGAGAATTGGAGCCTGGCACCTAAGTCTGAACTGAGGCAGGGGTCATAGACCTTCTTGAACACCAAAACGTGGTCATGAAGAGAGAGCCTCTAGGAAAACGAGAGTTGGTTTGCCAACCATATGGACCCTCCTCAGAAGTACCTGTGCTCCTCTACTATAGGCTTATCTTCTGAGTAGGAAAATCCAGCACATTAAGCATGAGTGGGATTTGTTCTTTTGTGGAGATATATAGGGACTCATTTCAGCTTTTTCCCCCCCTGGGGATACCTGATCACTATAAGAAATAAGAAAATTAGAGAAAAGATGAAAGAGGTAGGAAAAAAAATCACCTGTGATCTTGAACCCCAGAGAATAAGCAAAATGAACATTTTGTCATAGATTCTTCCTGGCATTTTTTTAGACATGTATACTTGCAAAAATAAGATCATTGTGTACATCCAAGTTTGTGTCCTTTTCTTAAATACCCTGAGCAAAACCAGGCTCGGTGGCTCAACCTATAATCCCGCGCCTTGGGAGGCTGAGGTGAGTGGATTGCCTGAGCCCGCGGGTTCGAGACCCACCTGGGCAACTTGGCAAGACCTCATCTCTACAATAAATCAAAAAATTAGCAGGCGTGGTAGCCTGCGCCTGTAGTTCCAGATACTTGGAAGGCTGAGGAGGAAGGATCACTGGAGCCCAGCAGGTCGAGGCTGTGATGGCCGGGAGCAGCCACTGTACTCCAGTCTGGGTGACAGAATGAGACTCCAACTCAAAAAAAAAAAATACCCTGAGCATTTCCCAGATTACTAAAAACATTACTTCAGTATCATTTGTAAAGCTTGTTTAATATTCCATTATATGAAGGTATTATAATTTGTTTAACTGAACCCCTAAGTTGGACTTTTTGGGGGGCAGGGGAAGACACAGGCTTCAGTACAAGTAAAAAAGCATATTCCTCCCCAGCTGGACATGTTGGTTGCCAGTTTGGAACTTTTGTAGACACCATTCCAATGAAAGTATATTTGTACATAGAACATGTATTTTCTTAGCACAGATAGCTATAATCAGAATTATTGAGACAAAGAAAAGGATAATTTCTTTGTTTCTTTATAGGGCTTTTTTCTGATTATAAAAGTAATATATTCTTTTTTTTTTTTTTTTTTTTTTTTTTTTTGAGTTGGAGTCTCTGTCACCCAGACTGGAGTGCAGGGGCTGCTCCCGGCCACCGCAGCCTCGACCTGCTGGGCTCCAGTGATCCTTCCGCCTCAACCTTCCAAGTAGCTGGAACTACAGGCGCGCACTACCATGCCTGGCTAATTTTTTTGATTTATTGTAGAGATGAGGTCTCACCAAGTTGCCCAGGCGGGTCTCAAACCCGCAGGCTCAGGCAGTTTACTCACCTCAGCCTCCCAAGGCGCGGGATTACAGGCTGAGCCACCGAGCCCAGCTAAAAGTAATATATTCTTTGTCAAAAATGTGGAAAATAAAGCTGGGCACAGTAGCTGAGCATGGTGGCGCATGCCTGTAAGCCCAGCTACTCAGGAGTTTGAGGTGGGAGGATTGCTTGAGCCCAGGAGTTTGAGGCTACGGTGAGCCGTGATTGTGCCACTGCACTCAGCCTGGGTGCCAGAGTGAGACACTGGCTCGAAAAATATATACATGTGTATATATGGAAAATACAGAAAATCTCAAGACAACAAAAACCACCCTTAATCCCACCAACCAGAGATAACTTGTTAAACATGGGCATATTCCCTTCCAGTTATATATGTAACTATTACTGTTGTTATTATTAATGGTAACAGTAATCTTGGCAAGCTTGCATTTCATTGCCTGCCAGCCAGTCCATGTGTTATGATTCTGCCATTGTGACACTGAGACCGTTTCTGATTTTAAATGATGCTACTGTGGACATCTTTGAGACTGGCACTTTCTGGGATGAGAAGGGTGTGGTTAGGCCAGGAGGAGGTATTCAGGAAAGAGAGAAGCCCTCAAGAGCCTCCTCTCTGCTAGTCCACCATCTGACCTCACCTCTCTGTGCCCATAGAATCTCTGGAGCTGATAGCCACAGCAGCAGAGCACTCTAATGCTGCCATCCGCAAAATGGTGAGTGGCCCTTGTAGCCCCTGCCCTTCCTTGGTCACCCGTACCTGTGGTGCCCCTATCCTGGGGTGGAAATTTGTGACTTGTGGGCATCTGAGGGGATGCTGGTACTCCAGCCCTGCATTTTATTCCTTGTCTTCTGCCAGGAGCGAATGCACAAGCTGCTGAAGGTGTATGAGCTGCTAGGGGGTGAGGAGGACATTGTCAGCCCCACTAAAGAGCTCATAAAAGAAGGCCACATCCTTAAGCTGTCAGCGAAAAATGGGACCACTCAAGACCGATACCTCATACTAGTAAGTACCAGGTTGAGGCTATAGGTGCCCTTCCCCACACATATACTGACCTGGTATTCACTCAGAACTATACCTCCCACTAGCCATTCTCTCCTCCAGAAATTCATTATATTTTCACTGTTTATGTTAGGAATTTTTTTCTCTACTGTACAGATGAGGTAACTTTGCAAAGAAGCCCAAGATCACCCATTAGGAAGTATCTTCCATGCCCAGGCTCTTTCCTTGTGACCCCTGTGCCCGGTCTGGACTCTCTTTTCTCCATCTATTGCCTAGAGTCCTCAGCAACAAAACTTTGGGAGTCCCATAAGGGTAGGGAGCTGGGCCACATCCTCACTATGACCACATTTTTTCCTTCCTAGTTCAACGACCGCCTCCTTTACTGTGT
Organism: Cephalopachus bancanus; assembly: GCA_027257055.1. Classification (NCBI taxonomy): domain Eukaryota; kingdom Metazoa; phylum Chordata; class Mammalia; order Primates; family Tarsiidae; genus Cephalopachus; species Cephalopachus bancanus. The sequence goes on along the minus strand of JAPVLO010001806.1, from coordinate 21,250 downwards.
GCCCAGGCTGCGGCTCCTTGGCCAGAAATTTAGCGTGCGGGCACGCATTGATGTAGATGGCATGGAGGTGAGCACCAGGAGGTGGGAAATGGGAACTTGGAGTGGGGCGTTGATGTTGGGAGGAACAAAGACATGCTGGTTGTGATCCCCAAATCTGTGTGTGCAGAGAACTAGGGTCCTGTGGAGCTTAATGGCCTCACCGTGCCCCTTTCTCCCTCCATTCAGCTAAAGGAAAGCTCCAACCTCAATCTGCCTCGGACCTTCCTGGTGTCAGGAAAGCAGCGCTCCCTGGAGCTTCAGGCCAGGTACTTGCCCTTGCCTATGCCTTCCATTCAGCCCCCTCTTTCCTTCAGATATGCTGAGGCATTCCAGGCCCAGAGATTGTTCCAGAGAAAGGGTAGGCACCTTTCCCCAAAGATGCAGGTTTGCTCTTCAGTGGTGAGAATGATCCTTGAGGGCTAGACACCATTTGGACTCATGGTGAGTGCTTTATGATGTGGAGCCTGCCAGGAGGGCCTTTTGGAAATAAATAAGCTCTCCCTGATTTAAACAAGAATTTCATCTGGTATGTTTTATTAGAAGAGAGAAGAGTGGGGTCTTATCTCTCTTCCTTCTGTATTCATCTAATATAGATAGCAACACCACAAATAGTTTATTGTAGATTCAGAGATTTAAGAGAAATGTCAAATGCAGTGCTTGGTCCATGATAGGAGACTGGTTTGGGGAAAGCAGCCCTAAAAGACATTTGTGGGACAACAGGGAAAATTCGAATGTGAACTGAACATTAGATATTGAGGAATTATTGCTAACTTTCTTAGGGCTGATAAGGGGATAGTGGTTATATAGGAGAATAGCCTTGTTTTTCATCACTGCATACTGAGGATTGTATCACTGTGTCTCTTAATTTTTATTTTTTTGAGTTGGAGTCTCACTCTGTCGCCCAGACTGGAGTGCAGTGGCCGCTCCCGGCCACCACAGCCTCGACCTGCTGGGCTCCGGCGATCCTTCCGCCTCAGCCTTCCAAGTAGCTGGAACTACAGGCGCGCGCTACCACGCCCAGCTACTTTTTGATTTATTGTACAGATGAGGTCTCGCCAAGTTACCCAGGCAGGTCACAAACCCGCGGGCTCAGACAATCCACTCACCTCAGCCTCCCAAAGGCGTGGGATTACAGGCTGAGCCACCAAGCCCGGCTCTCTCAATTATTTTTAAATGGTTCGTCACCCAGAAAATATATATGTATACACACACATGTACACATACATCTATATACACATATATACATACATACACATATATAATCATGCTCCACATAACATTTCAGTCAGTGTCAGATGACATATAGCATGGTGGTCCTATACATAAGGTTATAATACCATATTTTTACTGTACCTTTTCTATGTTTACATGCGTTTAGATACACAAATACCACTGTGTTACAATTATCTGCAGTATTCAGTACAGTAACACACTGTACAGGTTTGTAGCCTAGGAACAATAGGCTATTCCATATAGCCTAGGCATGTAGTAGGCTATGCTGTTTAGGTTTCTGTAAGTACATGCTGTGATGTTCGCACAATGACAAAATTTCCTCAGAACATATCCCCATCGTTAAGTGACGCATGTGGGGGACCCAAAATATCCAGAATTTATTTACTAAAAATTGTATATTTATTTTTGCATGTTTAAACTTCAGTCACCTTCAAAGTACTATCTGTTTGATGCAATACACCTATTGAGATATTTTTTTCCACTCAGTGCTTTTGCCATTCTTTGTTTCACCTCTTCCACACTGGCAAAGTGTTTCCCTTTGAGGACTTTTTTTCATCCGGGGGAAACAAAAAAATAGTCACTCCTAGAATGCTTATGTGGCAGGAGAAGCCTGTACTACAAGGGACCTGCCCTCCAAAAAATAATTCCATTTTTTTGGGTCCCGCCTTGTATATGAAGTAAATATAGCAAAATATAGAAAATTTTTGCATCTATATAGTGGGTATATAGATATTTACTGTAACTGTGCTATCCTGTCTACTTTTCTATATACTTGAATTTTTTTTACCTTTTAAAATTTTTTATTTGAAAATTGTGGGGTACAATTCAGGGTTAAGTATACAAATATTCATTATGCAGGTACCCTTGTTGATAAGGTGTGCCCTCCCTTCCCCAGACAGATTTCCACTACTGTCAATCCCACCTCTCCGCCCACCACCCCTCACAGTTTCTCGCTACTGTCAATCCTTTTTTATAGTATTACGATAGTTGTTTAAGGTCCACTTGAATTTTTTATAACAAAAACTTAAAAATAATAGCATGGGTAAAATTCCCAGCCATTTAACAAAGGGGGCTTTCATATCCATTCTCTATTTGGATGATTATAATAATAGCTCATATTTCATGAAAGACTTACTTTTGTGCCAGGTACTGTTTTAAGTTAATTTTGACTTAAGTTTAAATTGACTAGTTGAATGCTTACAACAACCCTTGAAGTATAGCTACTGTTATCATCAACCCATTTTACAGATAAAGGAACTGAGGCGCAGAACAGTTATACACCTTGCCCAAGATCTTAGAGCTAGAAAGGAACAGAGCTGGAACTGGAGCTCAAGCCATCCCTGCTCTGGAGTTCAGATTCCTAACTACTGTCCACACTGCCTTCTGAGAACCCAGGTGAAAGGGTATCAAGGTCATGGTCAGGATCAGAGAATGGATACACATCAGTAGATGGCCTGGTTCTGACAGGCTGTGAGGAAGTGAGAAATGACAGACTGGGATAGCGTAGAAGTGCAAGAGAGAGATGAATGTGGGCTAGAGGGTGTCCTCCTGGAGGATGAAGCAAACCTTAAAAGTTCAAGGAAACTGAGAGAACCTCATGGAGTCCTGGAGCAGGGAAAGTGAGAGCAAAGCAGGCACCCTGTACATCCAGGAAAGTGACAAGCCACATGACAGGAACACATAGTTTGCAGAGGGACGCTAGATTCAGAAGGGGCTGCCAAGCAGTGTGGAGTTTTCTCCTAGTGGCAGCAGGAGGACATGGAGGGTTTGCTTTACAATCTGCCCTTAAAATATTTTTTTAGGAAAATTTTCAAATATCCAGAAAAGTAGAAGTATAGCACGCACCAATATGCCCACAACTTAAACAACTGGTTCTTAGCATTGGAAGTCTTTGGAATCAGTGGGAGGGTGGGAGGGGGGTAGCTTTTAAAAAATACTGATAGACTGGGCACAGTGGCTTCACGCCTGTAATCCCAACCCTTTGGGAGGCAGAGGCAAGAAGATTGTCTGAGCCCAAGCATTTGAGACCAGCCTGGGGATCTTGGCAAGATCTCGTGTCTACAATAAATCAAAAAATTAGCAGAGCGTAATAGCACATGCCTGTAGTTCCAGCTACTTGAAAGGCAGAGGTGGAAGGATTGCCTGAGCCCAGCAGGTCAAGGCTGCAGTGGCCATGAGCATGCCACTGCATTCCAACCTGAGTGACAGAGTGAGACTCCAACTCCAAAAATAAAATAAAATAAACTGATACTGGTGCTTGGGACCCACCTCCAGACATTCTGGTTTAATTGGTCTGGTGTATAATCTGAATTTGAAGAGTTTTTATAGCTTCCTAAATAATTTTAATGTGTGTATCAGGGTTTAGAACCAATAATTTAAGAGCCACCAACTATTGACATTTTGCCATATATGTCTCTTACTGAAACATTTTAAAGTCAATTACAAATGTCATGACACTTCACCCCATATATTTCAGCATAAATGACCAGAAACAGTATTATGGCTCTTAAAAATCAAAAGCAATACTTGTTCACTGCAGAGAAATGAGAAAATATAGATAAATAATCTTTCAGAATAATACAATAGGACCTGGGCACGGTGGCTCAAGCCTGTAATCCCAGCATTTTGGGAGGTCGAGGCTAGAGGACTGCCTGAACCCAGGGGTTCGAGACCAGCCTGAGCAACTTGGCGAGACCTCGTCTCCACAATAAATCAAAAAAATTAGCCAGGCGTGGTAGCACATGCCTGTAGTTCCAGCTACTTGGAAGGCTGAGGTGGAAGAATTGCCTGAGCCCAGCAGGTCAAAGCTGCGGTGACCATGAGTGTGCCACTGCACTCCAGTCTGCATGACAGGGTGAGACTCCAACTCAAAAAAAAAAAAGAAAAGAAAAAGAATAATACAATAGAAATTAAGTAAATTCCCCTAAAGCCCTACCACACAGAAATAACCTGTGCTGATGTCTTGTCAGAACCCCTTTCATGCCTCTTCTTGGTACATTTCATTATGAAAGTTTTCCAAGCTATATAGAAAAGTTGAACTGGGCATGGTGGCTCACGCCTATAATCCCAGCACTTTGGGAGGCTGAGGTGAGAGGATTGCCTGAGCCCACAGGTTCGAGACCAGCCTGGGCAACTTGGCGAGACCTCATCTCTACAATAAATCAAAAAATTAGCCAGGCATGATGGCATGTTCCTGTAGTTCCAGCTACTTGGAAGGCTGAGGTGGAAGGATCGCCTGAGCCCCGCCGGTTGAGGCTGCGGTGGCCAGGAGCATGCCATTGCCCTCCAGCCTGAGTAACAGAGTGAGACTCCTACTCAAAAAAAAAAAAGAAAAGTTGAAAAAATTATACAGTGAATACCTGTAAACCTACCATGTAGATTGAACAGATATCAACGTTGTGCTAAATTTTTTTTTTTTTGAGTTGGAGTCTTCACTCTGTCGCCCAGGCTGGGGTGCAGTGGCACACTCCCAGCCACCACAGCCTCAACCTGCTGGGCTCCGGCGATCCTTCCACCTCAGCCTTCCTAGCAGCCGGAACTACAGACGTGCACTACCACACCTGGCTAATTTTTGATTTATTGTAGAGACGAGGTCTCACCAAGTTGTCCGGGCAGGTCTCGAACCCACGGGCTCAGGCAATCCACTCGTCTCGGCCTTCCAAAGTGCTGGGATTACAGGCTGAGCCACCGAGCCCAGCTGTGCTAAATTTTTACTTTATCAAATACACCTATCCCTTTATTTATCCATCAATCCATCTGATTTTTTTTTCCTTTTTTTTTTTTTTGAGTTGGAGTCTCACTCTGTCGCCCAGACTGGAGTGCAGTGGCCGCTCCTGGCCACCGCAGCCTCGACCTGCTGGGCTCCGGCGATCCTTCCGCCTCAGCCTTCCAAGTAGCTGGAACTACAGTCATGTGCTACCACACCTGGCTGATTTTTTTATTTATTGTAGAGATGAGGTCTCGCCAAGTTGCCCAGGCGGGTCTCGAACCATCTGGTTTTTTAATGCATTTTAAAATAGGTTACAGATATCACTGTACATCATCCCTTAAGAGTTTGGCATACAAACCGGGCTTGGTGGCTCAGCCTATAATCCTGCGCTTTGGGAGGCTGAGGTGAGTGGATTGCCTGAGCCCATGGGTTCGAGACCCGCCTGGGCAACTTGGCGAGACCTCATCTCTACATCAAAAAAATTAGCTGGGTGTAGTAGCGCATGCCTTTAATTCCAGCTACTTGGAAGGTGGAGGCGGAAGGATCGCCAGAGCCCAGCAGGTCAAGGCTGCTGTGGCCGGGAGCGGCCACTGCACTCCAGTCTGGGTGACAGAGTGAGACTCCAACTCAAAAAAAAAAAAAAAAAAAAAAAAGACTTTGGCATACAAATCATTAACTAGAGTCCAATATGTGTTTAAAGTCCCCCCTTTTCATGAGTCAAAGTTTTGGTATGGTGAAACATACAGGTCTTAAGTATACCACGGATGAGTTTTGACAAATGTAAACACTCATATATTTTTTTTTAAATGGGATACCAGATAATTTATGTATGTTCTTCTCACTTAATATATTATAAACATCTTTCTACATCATTAACAGTCTCTTACAGTAGTGGTGTACCATTGTTATTTTTAACCTGACCCCCTATTGTTGGATACTTAAGCTACTTCAAATTTTTCACTATAACAGCATTGCAATGAATATTCTTGTAGCTAAATATTAAATTTTTTGTTTTGAGTAGGAGTCTCACTCTGTCACCCAGGCTGGAGGGCTGTGACACACTCCCGGCTACCGCAGCCTTGGCCTAATGAGTTCAGATGATCCTTCTGCCTCAGCCTTCCAAGTAGCTGGAACTACAGGCACACGCTACCACACCCAGCCAATATTTTGATTTAGAGACGGGGTCTTTCCAAGTTGTTCAGGCTGGTCTTGAATCCGTGGGCTCAGGCAGGCCTCTTATCTCAGCCTCCCAAAGTCCTGGGATATAGGCGTGAGCCACCGCACCTGGCCCATATCCTTAATTTTTTATGAAGTGGTTCTAAGGATGTAGTCAGACTTTCTTTTCATTTTATTTTATTTTATTTATATATTTATTTTTTAGAGACAGGTTCTCACTCTGTTGCTCAGGCTTGCAGTGCAATGGTGTGATCATAGCTTGCTGCAGCCTGGAACTTGGGCTCATGCGATTCTCTTACCTCAGCCTCCCAAGTAGCTGAGACTACAGGTGCACACCACCATGCCTGGCTAATTTTTTTTTTTTTTTTTGTAGGGACTGGATCTTGCTATGTTGCTCAGGCTGGTCATAAATTCCTGGCCTCAAGTTATCCTCACACCTTGACTTTCCAAAGCACTGGGATTTCAGGCATGAACCACCATGCCCTGACCAAGCTTTAATATTAGAAAAGTACTTTTGATTCTGGAGTATAGATATGGAAGGAAATTAGAAGAGGTTAGATGGGAGGCAACAGAGAGGCTAGGGTCCCATTCCTAGTGAACACTTGATGAGGCTGCACCAGGGCAAAGCCCTTGGAGACCGAAGGGCAGACAAGAGAGTCTGGAAAGGAAGGCAAAGGGAAAGGAAACACACATTGATTGAGCACCTAGGTTACCAGACATTGTCATGGGCACTTTACACATCATTTCAGTTACTGCTCAAGACAACCCAGAGAGTGATAATCATCATTTCCATCTACAAACAGAAAAAATAATAAACTACCCTCCTTTCTCAAGCTTGTCATCCCAGGAACAGGAAATAATTGATGTGGTTTCTTGTATGTTCCACATACTTCTTTCACATACTTCATCCATATCCCTAGCACCTCCTTGAGGAAACCTTCCTTAAAAGCCCCTACCCAAACTTCAGACTGGGCCCTATCCTCTCCTCTGGGCTGTTCAGCCCTATTTTCAACCTGTCATGACACTGAGCCCCATGAATTGTCTCTGTCTCCTCTACTAGATCATGAGCTCCTTGAAGCAGAGTCCTCTCTGAGGCCCAAGTTCCTACCACAGGGTCTTGAAGGTATTAGTCATTGTTGAATAAATAAACCCCATCAGGTTAAGTGACTTTCCCAAGGTCACACAAGTAATAGGTGAAGAAACAGGGTCAAACCCAGGTCTCTCTGGTTCCAAAACACCTGCTCTTTATCACTCTAATTGCTTGTTGTTGGCCTGCCTAACCCAACATCTTTTTTTCCCCCAAGGACTGAGGAGGAGAAGAAAGACTGGGTCCAGGTAACACCCAAGAAGGCTTTGTGGTAGGGGGCTGGAAGAGTATTAACAGGTTTCCTAGGGGTTAGTGGACTCTCCCCCAAAACTCATGTCCTGCCTTCCAACAAACTTTACCATTCCTATTTTACAGATAAGCAAACTGAAGTCCAGAGGTTAAGCAAAAACTCACAAACCCTTCTTTTAGAAAGCTGGTTTCTCTGAGGTTGTAATCCCAGTGAGTCAAGCCCTGTAAAATCTTAAGCGCAGACAATGGCCAGGAAAGCCATTTGATGTTCTTGAACCACTGCTCCACCCTCTGCCCCATTTTACAATTGTAACACTAAGATCTGAATTTGGGAAGGGATTTGCTCAAGGTCATATGTGTAGCAAGAACAGAGATGGGCCTTGAATCCAACTTTTCTGACATCAAGCTAGGGCATACATAGTGAGGTGAGGGAGGAAATGGTTAGTTTGTAGGATGATCTGACCTCTCATCCCCAGGCCATCAACTCCACCCTCCTGAAGCATGAACAGACGCTGGAGACCTTCAAACTATTGAACTCAACAAACAGGGAAGATGAAGACACCCCCCCCAACTCTCCAGTAGGTATCCCCACTCTCCCCTCCTGCACTGGGACCCCTTCCAGGCTTCCAGATCCCCACCTGACCTTAAGATGATCCTTTCCCCTTCCAGAGAATAAAAACCAGAGAGGCAGTGAATGAACTCAGAAGCACAGTCTTCTGTTGGTAGGGCCACAGAGAAATCATTGGGGAAACCAAGGCCCCAAAATTAAAAGTGACATGTCTTCAGTAGCACAGGGAGGCAGGAGCAGAGCCAGGAATCAAATATAGGTCTTTTGAATGAGTCTGCTGCCCCACCCCCATGATAATCCAAGCCTTGAAGCAGGGATGAGGGCTGGCTGGATGGGTGGGGAGTAGCTGTCTCTGACCTGGGACCTGGCCCTTCCCACCAGAACGTGGATCTTGGGAAGCGGGCACCTACACCTATCCGGGAAAAGGAAGTCACCATGTGCATGCGCTGCCAGGAGCCCTTCAATTCCATCACCAAACGCAGGCACCACTGCAAGGCCTGTGGGCATGTGAGTGTTGGGAGGCAAGGGCAGAGCTAGGGAGGGAACAGACTGGAACCCTGAAAGCCACTTCTGAGTGGGTGCCCTCTAAGTCGGGGGAGGCCACAAGTTTGCTGTGAGAGTTGATATGCTAAAGGGGAAGGCCCGCTGGAATCAAGGCTGCTCTTGCCCACTTGCCACCCCAGGTGGTTTGTGGGAAGTGCTCCGAGTTCCGGGCCCGCCTCGTCTATGACAACAACCGCTCCAACCGTGTGTGCACTGACTGCTACGTGGCCTTGCACGGGGTGCCTGGGAGCAGTCCAGCTTGCAGCCAGCATACACCCCAGCGCCGGAGGTCCATCCTGGAGGTAAGAGCCAGGCCCCTGACTCTCCCACAGCAACCAGATAGGCTCCAACCACCTACCCAGCATGACTGAGCAAGCCTGGGCATCTCTTGAAACAGTAGGGTACTGTGCATCTGCTGATCAAGTGACTCAGACTTGGGAGTAAAATGAGTGCAAGAGTGAATGAAAGAGAGTAACCTTTGTTGAAGTGCTTTAGCCATTTAATCTTCAGAGTAACTAATGTGTTCATACTATTATCCTTATTTTACAAATAAAGAAACTGAGACTCAGAGAGGTTATTTGCCCAAGTTACACAGCAAATGAGTAGCAGAGCTGGAATTTTTAAAAAGTTGACAAATTGCCTTTTCTTATGACAAAGTAGGATAGGTAGGACCATATAAACAAAAAATAATAAAACATATTCCTTCTACTCGTAAGTTACCACTGTTAACACTTAACTTTCCTATCTTGCGGGGTATGTGCACATACATACATCCTTGGTTTTTTGTTTTTTTAACAAGTTGAGGTATTTGTTAATATTCAGAGTGCTTACTCTGTGCCAGGAACTGTTCTAAACACTTTGCATCTATTAATTCATTTAATCCTCACAACAGCCCTCTCTGCTCTCCTTCCGAGTCAATACCTTTTTATCTAGAGCTCGGATTCTGAACCAGACTACATTAACCACCTACCCACCCCCACAATGCTTGATTGCCTCTCAGTGAGTGTAGGGAATTAATGTGTGATGAAAGATGAAAAAATATGAGGTGTAAATGTATGAATGACTTAAGGAATAAATTGACTGAAAAAACACCAGACTGGCATTTAGATGTCGCCACTGAGATCTGTACATCCTTTCCACTGGCTCTCAGAGGCAGTAGTTAGGGCCCAAATCAGGCAAACCTGGCTTTGAATCTCACCTCTAGCTGACTTGCTGGGTGACACTGGGCAAATCATCAGAGACATGGGAATAGCAACCCCTACGCTCGGCTCGGGGAGTGTTAAAGCCAAGAGGAACTAGGCTAGGCCTTCCGTCAACATTGATGCCCCTGTATCTCTGGCCACAGAAACAGGCCTCAGTGGCTGCGGAGAACAGCGTCATCTGCAGTTTCCTGCACTACATGGAGAAGGGTGGGAAAGGATGGCACAAGGCATGGTTCGTGGTCCCTGAGAATGAACCCTTGGTGCTGTACATCTATGGAGCCCCTCAGGTGTGCATCCTACTCCTTCGGATCCTTTTAGCCACCCAGTAAAATCAGGCTGCCCTTTCTCCCATCTTTGACCGCTCCGGGGCCTTGGAGAGTAGGGTGAACCTAGCTCTACCCAAGGGGAGATCAGATCCCCCCCCATCCATTCTAGACAAAGACCAGCTAGAGACAAGGAGTGATTGTGGGCCAAGATATGTAGAGAAAACTGGAGTGAGTTGGGGGGCTGGCTTCCTGAAGGAAGCAGGAGTGGAAACAGGGCACCATTAGGTTCAATTTGGAGTGGGTAATAGTATGCAGATAGGAATGACAGCAAAAACAAAGGCCTGAAAGCATTACTTGGGGTGTGGGAGGAGATAGGTATTTGAACCTTGCCTGCATTTTAGCACCAGTTCAGCCATTTTGCTGTTGAAAACAGTGGAGCCACAGGTTCTTGAGCAGGGGAACGAAGAGGGGAGCAGATGCAAAACCAAGAGAAGGTTCAGGACCAAGGTGACCCCAGCTCTGTCCCTCCTCCCCAGGATGTGAAAGCCCAGCGCAGCCTGCCCCTCATTGGCTTTGAGGTGGGGCCTCCAGAGGCAGGGGAGCGGCCTGACAGACGACATGTCTTCAAGATCACCCAGAGCCACCTCAGCTGGTACTTCAGCCCTGAGACAGAGGAGCTACAACGACGCTGGATGGCCGTGCTTGGCCGGGCGGGCCGTGGGGACACGTTCTGCCCAGGGCCCACACTGTCTGAAGACAGGGAAATGGAAGAGGCACCAGTGGCTGCTTCAGGAGCCACTGCTGAACCCCCAGAGTCCCCCCAGGCCCGAGATAAGACCTAGAGGGTTTGAGGCAAACTGAGAGCCCCCAGCCCCCACACTCTAGCTGCCCATGTCTGATTGGGGGGCTCCAGCCCCTTCCTTCCCAGCTTAGTTAATACTTGAACTCCCATCACGGGCACTTTCAATCCCGAATGCTGGGTCCTGGGTTTTTTAATTCATCTTTTCACAAAACATGGGCTTTTAAAAAATATATTCCTACAGTAATGTTAATTTTTTAAAATCTCTGTCCCCAGGATGGGTGGGAGCTGTTGCTAGACCTGCCTGAATAAGGCCATTTTTCCCCCCATCACCCTACTACAGATCTTGCCTCCGCCCACTTGCCCCCAAAGAATCAGAGGCAGGAGACCTGACCAAGTGCCAGTTCTGCCACTGACCCTGGGACCCTAACCCATCCCTGCTTCCTTAGCCAGTGTCTTCACATGACTCTGGGTGGTGACTGACCCCTCCTGTCTTTCCCATGGCTTACAGCTTCTACCTGGCCCCAAGACTACCCAGTATTTTATCGTCCAAACCCATGGCAGGGCCACTGGGCAGGACAGGGGAAACAGGGGAGGACAACGAATAACTGTTTTGTTGTTGTTTTTTTTTTTTTTTTTAAGAAAAATACAATTTATTTCAGGCTTACAGTAACTTTCAGAGCACTGTTGTACTCTGTCCATCTGTTTCCAAAGTACCAGGGTGCTAGGATAGGCCCAGAAACTTCTCTCTTGCTGAACTCTGAAGCTCAGCTCCCAGAAGGCCGATTCCAAGGCTATTCACAGGCAAAGTCACAGATTAAACAATGAGGCATTATTTATTGGCATCTTAAGCCTCATCCCTGGACTTAAATGGGGTGGGATAAAGGAGGAAAGACACTGTAGGAGACAAAATAAAGCCCAGCTCTCCCAAGCTCACCACCTCGCCAAGGTCTTAGAATTCCTGAGGAAACCCAGGAGTGGAGACTGGGCTGCAGGAAGCAAGCATTCCTGAAAGGTTCCAAGTTCTGGGCAGGGTACAAAGCTGCTGTGTGTGTGTCTGGTGGGGTGGGGTAAGGAAGAGCTCCACAGCCACTTTCATTCATATCTTCAACTGTTATCTCGCATCTGCATGCTTATCTCACCATTCCTGACCCAGCCAGCTCCTCAGCACTGAATGCTGGTTTTACTACTGGCCTTTTCCCACCACAAATCCACCTGCCCACTGTTAACCAGCATCTAGGTACTCCTCCAGCCATACCCACACTCACTCATCCCCCTCTGCACAGTGACTACACCCAAGAGACACTGCTGAGAAACCCAGCCTCATCACTCAGATGGTAACTTAAGGCCCAAGAGGGTTTGCTGGACCAGGTCTCACCACCCGCAAGACCAAAAACCCTAGGGTTTTTGTTCCCCTGGAGAGCTGGACAGGGGAACAGGAAAGAGGGTGGGGACAGGGTAACCAGTCCAGAGGTCTTCAACCCTCCAAAAAAGCCCCTACAAACAAGTCTCAAAACTAGCAAATAAGGGCCCAAACCATTCCCAGCCCCACTCATTTCTTTCTTCGGACAATGGTCCAGCCATCCTCCACTATATCCTCTTCCTTAATAGTCTGGACATCTGGACCAGAGGGTTCAGGCTGAGGGCAGGCCCCATCTGTAGCAGCTCCATCATTCATAGCTGTGACCTAGAGGGAAAATACAAGCGAAAATACAAGCGAGAACTAAATACGCTGGCCATTGGAGATCCAGGCTCTGCTTCCAGCTTTTCCAGGATTGGCTATGTGACTAAGAAAGTTCCCTGTCCTCTCTGGATAATACCACCACCATCAACCCTCTCATCAACTCCCTGTGAATCTAGCTGCTCTCCCAGAAAATTGAAAACATCTGTACCCCCTACCCATCAGGCACCCACTTCACCTCCATCTCTTCCACGCTGTCTGCATCATCATCCTCTTCAGTCTGTCTGGCTGTCCTAAGTGTAGTGGCTGTGACCTTGTACTTTCTTTGAGTGATGTGGGAGACCATCTCCTTCAGAGCAGTTCTATCACCCCTCTGGAAGTAGTGGAACATGGTCTGCAGCTGCTGGCTCACCTGCCAAGAAAACGTTCAGCCAGGTTCCAGAAAATCTATACAACCAGTCCATGTTTGCCACAAGCAGGGGGAACGGGATGGAATTTTCCAGAAGAAAACAGAGCCCTTTCCTCACCCAAGGAGTTCACCAAGGCACTAAAATTGGGCTTTGAATGACAGAAGATATAAAAGGGAAGGCAATGTTATGGGGGTGGGGAGGGGTTAATGTTAACTAGATCAGAGATAATATGTACCTAGCCTAGCCTGACATGCCCTTGAGAAAGGGATGAGGAACAGGCCCGACCAGAATCATATATGGGGGAAAAAGAAAGGAAGGGTTTAAGGGAGGTAGAGGAAGGGTGAGGGGCACATAACAACACAAAGGGTACCTGGTCCACGACCAGGGGGAAGGGCAGTTAGAAGCCCAAACTTCACCTGCATGCAGTCTACTTATGTAGTTAATCCTCACTTGGACCCCACAGCTCTATAATAAAACAAAATTTTTTTTAAAAGGAAGGGTTTGGAAGGGCCCAGAAAGACTAGCCTTTCCTCTAGACAATAGGGAGTATTAGCAGGGTATTATGCAGAGCCCGAGAGCAGAATGGTTAAAGCTTGGCTGAAAACTGCAAGCAGGGAGATGGCCCTGTGCCCACAATAAGCTCACCTGGGGCAGACTCCCATCCTCCACAACAGTGTCAAACTCATTGGTCATCAGCTCCCCGAGGAAGTCCTCGACCTCATCTAGCTCCAGGTTGGCTGAATAGGAAGGAACAGGGCACTTTGGTCAAAGACCAGCCAACTTTATCACCCTTGCCTACTACTTTTCAATACCTACTTGGTAGGTCCATGACTGGTTGGTGGGTAAAGGCCGAAACAATGAGCTTTTTATTTGCTAAAGTACTCTGCATTCCAGGTTTAGCAAGATTTTTCTTAAAACCCACTAAATATTAATACCTACTTTCCAATTTCTTACATCCTACCAAGTCATCATCTCACAGCTCCCAGCCCCACACCCCCTTTCACCTGACCTATTCTAACTAGCCTCCCCTCTATGTGACCTTGAGCAAGCTACTTACTCCTCACTGAGCCTCAGTTGTCTCATTTGTAAAGTGGGGCTAATGGTGGCCTCCTCAAAGGTTTGTTATGAGAATGGCACAAGGGAGATCCACAATTCATAGGAATTTCCATTACTCAAGGGCTAAAGTTTTTGAAGTACAAAGACTTCACAACTGTGGCTCCACTGATACAGGAGGCCACAAACTAATGGGATAGGTAAGAAAAAATGGATGTAGTAATTTCAATGATAAATTCATATCCTTGACACCAGCATCCTACTATGTTACTTTGGCCAAACCCTCCTCTCTGAGCTTCAGTTACCTCATGGACCCATGCTCTACTTTTTCTGAATTACAGAATAATTCAAGAAAGTCTTCCACAAAACTTCTTGCCCTCTTCCCTCTATGTTACTCTCCCTGGGAGAGCTCATCGACCCCCCTGGCTTTCCTACCACTCAAACCTAATATCCCTCAAATCCGTCTCCAACTTAGACTTCTCTGGCCAGGCACAGTGGCTCATGCCTGGAATCCCAACACTTTGGGAGGCAGAGGCGACAGGACTGCCTAAGCTCAGGGGTTTGAGACCAGCCTGAGCAACATGGCAAGACCTCGTTTCTACAATAAATAAAAAAATCAGCCAGGCATGGAGGCGCATGCCTGTGCTTCTAGCTACTTGGAAGGCTGAGGCAGAAGGATCACCTGAGCCCAGCAGGTCGAGGCTGCGGTGGCCGTGAGCATGCCACTGCACTCTAGTCTGGGAGACAGTGAGACTCGAACTCAAAAAAACAAAACAAAACTCAAGACTTCTCTGTGCTTGGATGTTTCACAGGCGCCTCAGACCCTCTGTATCCAAAGCCAGACTCATCACCTTACCCTCTAAACCTGCTTCTCATCCTTCAGGGTTCCTATGTTCCATGAAAGGCATCTAATCAACCCAGCAATTCAAACCAGAAACCTACCTCTTTGTCTCTCCCCCTCCACAGCCAAGCAATCTCCAAGGCCTTAAGCCACCCCTTCCTTTCCATGCCTACTGCCACTACCCTACTTCAAGCCTCATCATATTCTAGACAAAAAACAGTATCTTCATCAGTCTTTCCCTCTCCAGTCCATGCCTCATACGGACTACTTCCTGAACTTTAGAGCCAGCAAATCTCATCCTATTACTCACCTTAGAACCTGCCCGTGAATTTTTATCATCTACTGCAGTGTTTCATAGTTTGCCTTTGAGAAATACCTCAGATATCTGTTCTGCTGGGTTTTAAGGGAAGCTATCCATAGAAAGCTAATGGGAAACAAAAGCAAACAAGTTTCTTTTTAGTGGTTCTTATTCTTATCCAAGCTTTTAATATGTTCATGAGTGTTGCTACTCAAGTGGGAGCTGAAGAGATCTTACACAATGTAACTGGAGAAGATTTTTTTTTTTTTTTAAGTCGGAGTCTCACTCTGTCACCCAGGCTGGAGTGCAGTGGCATGCTCATGGCCACCACAGCCTCGACCTGCTGGGCTCAGGAGATCCTTCCACCTCAGCCTTCCAAGTAGCAGGAACCACAGGCATGAGCCACCATGCCTGGCTGAATTTTTGATTTATTGTAGAAATAAGGTCTCACCATGTTGCTCAGGCTGGTCTCGAACCCCTGAGCTCAGGCAATCCTCTCACCTCTGCCTCCCAAAGTGGTGAGATTACAGGCGTGAGCCACTGTGCCCAGCTTGGAGAAGCTTTTTCTTTGCTGAACATCTAATGGGACTTGTCTTCCATAGCATGCACTTTGGCAAACACTGGCCTAAATGATAAAATCAAAGGCACATAAGGACTTCCATATCTTACCCTTTTTGGGAGGCTTCCCACATCCCAGCTTCTTTCTCTACCACTCATCCACCCAGCTATGTGCACACACCCTTACTCCAAGTTCCCTGCTACTTTCCAAATATAACAAATTATATCCTCATACAACTTTTTTTTTTTTTTTTTTTTTTGAGTTGACCCAGACGAGTGCAGTGGCCGCTCCCGGCCACCAAAGCCTCGACCTGCTGGGCTCCGGCAATCCTTCCGCCTCAGCCCTCCAAGTAGCTGGAACTACAGGCGCGCACTACCACATCCGGCTAATTTTTTTATTTATTGTACAGATGAGGTCTCACCAAGTTGCCCAGGCAGGTCTCAAACCCGCTGGCTCAGGCAATCCACTCACCTCAGCCTCCCAAAACACGAGATTACAGGCTGAGCCACAGAGCCTGACTCACAGAACTTATTTGAATGTCACTCTCTCTGCCTCGCCCATCTAGTTAACATCCCTTGTGACCCAGCCCAATTACCACTTCCACTAGGAAGCCTTCCTGCCAATCTCTTGTTACCCCATGCACCCTGAGCTCCTCTTTATCAGAACACCTATTCATGGCCCCTAGATAGTACACTTTCTTGAGAGAAATGACTCTGTCTAATGTCATCTTCAAGGCTAGGAAAATACAAAAAATTTTGTAAAAACCTTACTATGCAATAGGCCCTCTGCTGGGCCCCTTGTTCTTGCATAACCCTCAAGACAGGCCTAAAGGGTAGATCTTTGCTATCCAAATAGCCACATGTAGTTACTGAGAACTTGAAATGTAGCTTAGAGCAGGGCGCAGTTGCTCACACAGTAATCCCAGCACTTTAGGAGGCAGAGGCAAGAGGACTGCCTGAGCCCAGAGGTTCAAGAACAGCCAGGGCTACTTGGTGAGACCTCCTCTCTGATAAATAAAAAAGTAGCCAGGTGGGTGGCACATGACTGTGGGTCCAGCTATTTGGAAGGCTGAAGCGGAAGGATTGCCTGAGCCCAGCAGGTCAAGGCTCCGGTGGCTGTGAGCGCGCCACTGCACTCCAGCCTGGGCAACAGAGTGAGACTCCGACTCAAAAAAAAAAAAAAGAAGCCTGTAGTTCCCACTACTTGGAAGGCTGAGACGGAAGGATCGTGGGAGCCCAGCAGGTCGAGGCTGCGGTGGCCGGGAGCGGCCACTGCACTCCAGTCTGGGCGACTGAGTGAGACTCCAACTCAAAAAAAAACATTTTTAAAAAAGAAAAAGAAAAAGAACCAGAAATGTGGCTTACGCCAAATCGAGGTGTGCTAAAACTGTAAAATACCAGATTTTGAAAATATAATACTAAGAAAGAGGTAAAATATCTCAATGTTTTATGCTGATTACATATTTAAGTACTTTGGACAAATTGAATTTACATTGTTTCATCTGCTTCTTTTTGTGTTATTAGAATGGCTGCTAAACATTTTTAAATTACGTGACGTGACCCACATACTTCTGTTGGACGGCGCTGGGGTGGATTCTTTTTATGCCCACTTTAGGAACAAGGAAACAGTTTCAGGAAGGAGAACTGCGTTGTCCAGGGTGATACCATGAGTCAGTGGCACGAGCCTGTAAGGCACTGGGAAACCCAAAGGACTCCAAAGCCTGTATTCACGCCACCTCGTCTTCAGGTACCGACCTACAATTGCTCAAGAGGAAGTGCAGGTTCTCAGGACAGGGCTCCTCCTCTCCACAACCACCACACAGACGGGTGGCAGCGCCTAAACATTCACTCACCATTGCGGATGAAGTAATCCTCCACTGCACCCCCCAGCCACTCGGCCTTCTCCTGGCTGTGCACGCCCCCGAAGCCATTCTCCACAGCGATCTGCAAATACAGGCCCAAGCATACCACGTCAGTTACCGCCGCCCAGCCAAACCTCAGGCGACTCGCCCAGCCAACTCCTATTCTGCCACGGGTTCTAGCCTTGACCCTGCCGTGACTCCACTAACCTGCAAGGCTGGCCAGGCCTCCAGGGCCGCACGGACGCCAGCCTGAAAAAGCGATCGCGCATCATCCCCGGCGCCCGCCATTATCTGGCCCAGCCCACGTGACGCCAAGGTGGCCCAATCCCTTCTCAGCTCGGCGCAGGCAGAACAAGCCGGAAGCCGAACGTGAGAACACAGTATTCTTTTCGCAGGACCTGGCAACAAGACTAGAGCAATAGAAAAGCCTGTGAGAGCGATCAATGACACCACCACCGTTAATCACGTAATCAAAGGACACCAGACATGGAAGATGTGTGAGTCAGTGGTTTCCACTGCGCAGGGAAGATGTGGGGAATTTATTACAAATACAGATTCCAGGCCTTGAGGCAGAGGAGTTGGTGAGCGTAACACCAAAAATCTGCATATTAAAAAAGTAGCCTAACGTGTACAGAATACTGCAACCAACAACAGCAGAATACAATTGGCCCTACGTATCTGTGGGTTCCATATCCGTGGATTCGACCAACTTCGGATCCAACCTCGGATCCAAAATATTCAGGAAAAAAGCCTCGGTACTAACATGTACAGAATTTTATTTCTTGCCATTATTCGCTAAACAATATGGCATAACTATTTACATAGAATTTACACTGTGTTAGGTATTATAAGTAATCTAGATTTTTTTTTTTTGAGTTGGAGTCTCACTGTCACCCAGTCTGGAGTGCAGTGGCCGCTCCTGTCCACCACAGCCTCGACCTGCTGGGCTCCGGCGATCCTTCCACCTCAGCCTTCCGAGTAGCTGGAACTACAGGCGCGCGTACCACGCCCGGCTTTTTTTTTTTTATTTATTGCAGAGATGAGGTCTCGCCAAGTTGCCCAGGCGGGTCTCGAACCCGCGGGCTCAGGCAATCCACTCACCTCAGCCTCTCAAAGGCGGGGGTTACAGGCTGAGCCACCGAGCCCAGCTAATCTAGATTTTTTTTTTTTTTTTTTTTTATTGGAGTCTCACTCTCGCCCAGACTGGAGTGCAGTGGCCGCTCCCGGCCACCGCAGCCTCAACCTGCTGGGCTCCGGCGATCCTTCCGCCTCAGCCTTCCGAGTAGCCGGAATTACAGGCATGTGACCACCCCCGGCTGATTTTTTGATTTATTGTAGAGATGAGATCTCGCTGCCCAGGGGTCTCGAACCCATGGGCTCGGGCAATCCACTCACCTCAGCCCCCCAAAGGCGCGGGATTATAGGCTGAGCCACTGAGCCCATGAATTTTTAAGGTTACTGCATCCTGATGAAGGGACTCTAGCTGTGTGCTCACTTTACTCCATCTCTACTCAAAGGGTGATCTGTGGATCGGCAGCGTTGGCATCAACTGGACGATTTTAGAAATGCAGAATCTAGCCGGGCTTGGTGGCTCAGCCTGTAATCCCGCGCCTTTGGGAAGCTGAGGTGAGTGGATTGCCTGAGCCTGCGGGTTCGAGACCTCATCTCTACAATAAATCAAAATAATCAGCCGGGCGTGGTAGCGCGTGCCTGTAGTTCCAGCTACTTGGAAGGCTGAGGCGGAAGGATCGCCGGACTCCAGCAGGTCAAGGCTGCGGTGGCTGGAAGCAGCCACTGCACTCCAGGCTAGGTGACAGTGAGACTCCAACTCAAAAAAAAAAAAGAAAAAGAAATGCAGAATCTCAGGTCCCACTGACTCAGAATCTGCATTGTATTAAGACTTCCAGGTGCACATTAGAGTTTGGAAAAGCACTGCCTTATTCAAGATTCTAGTTGGGTTAGTTTGGGACATGTGCCTATTATTCCTGGACTATAGGAGGGCAGCTACCATGGCTGACAGTCCCGCCAGACTATATTCAATGAGGGAAGAAGTGATAATTCAAATATTCTAAATCAGGGTATACTGTTACCCCCCCCAAAATAAAGAATGAATGCTGGGTGGCTAAGAACCAAATAAATGTCCACTTCATCCATGGTCTTTGACTGTCGCCCAGGCTGGAGTGCAGTGGCACGTTCACAGTCACTGCAGCTTTGACCTGCTGGGCTCAGGTGATCCTTCTCCCTCAGCCTTCCAAGTAACCGGAACCACAGGCAGGCACCACCATGCCTGGCTAATTTTTTTTATTTATTGTAGAGACGAGGTCTCGCTATTTGCCCGGGTTGGTCTCGAACCCCTGGGCTCAGGCAAGCCTTTCACCTCCACCTCCCAAAGTGCTGGGATTATAGGCGTGAGCCACCACACCTGGCCTGTTGTTGTTGTATGTTTGTTTGGGTTAGAGTTTTACTCTGTCACCCAGGCTAGAGTGCAATAGCTCACCGCAGCCTCCACCTCCTGGGTTCAGGAGACCCCTCTCATCAGCCTCCTGTGTAACTGGAACTAAAAGTGTGCACCAACACACCCAGCTAATTTTTTTTTATTTTTTGTAGAGACGAGGTCTCGCTATGTTGCCCAGGCTTGTCTTGAATGCCTAGGCTCAAGCAATCCTCCCACCTTGCCCTCCCAAAGTGCTGGGATTACAGGCATGAGCCATGGCAACAGGCCTACCAAGAAACTGTTAGCAAATCTTTGTGTGTTTATCAGATCTGAGTCCTTTTTGGAAGCATTAAGCTTCTTGCCCAAGAAAGGGAAGTTTTTGGGCTTGAAAAGGAAGGTTTTTCAATCCCTGGGACATATCCCTAGGAAACAGAAAAAGGAGGGTCTGTGATAGACAAACACGTGTCTCAGTCTGAACCCAATGCTTCTGAGATAGTAAGATCCCTGAGGAGAAGAGCTGACCCAGAAAGGCTGGTCACTTAAAGCTGCAACTTGAACCTTTGAAGGACCACACTGATCTGTACTGGAAGCGGGGATCAGCAAAGCTCTGCTCTGGAGTATACCAGCAGTACCAGTTAGAAGCAGATTGGTATTCAATAGTGACACTTTGTGGCTATGAGACACAATGGCAGGCATGGCAGTGGAGGCCTTCCCTCCCTCCTCTCCCTTGCTGAAGCATGCACATCAAGCCAACCTCCTATGCATACTGTGTAAATTCCTGGATAAGACAGAAGAAGAGAAGAGCCAAAAAGGGTTGTACTGAACTTCTTCCTAATCTGGTCTGTGAATGTTCAAGCCAGTTTTCAGTTAATTTGGAGAATGACAGGTGGTCGCAGTGGCTCATGCTTGCAATCCCAGCACTTTGCGAGGCCAAGGGGAGAGGATTGCTTAAGTCCAGGAGTTCAAAAATGGTCTGGGCAACATAGCGAAACCAGCCTGGGCAACATAAAGAGACCCCCCTCCCTATAAAAAAAATTTTTGAGCCGGGCTCGGTGGCTCAGCCTGTAATCCCGCGCCCTTTGGGGGGCTGAGGTGAGTGAATTGCCTGAGCCCGGGGTTCGAGACCCGCCTGGGCGCGAGACCTCATCTCTACAATAAATCAAAAAATCGGCTGGGCATGGTGGCGCATGCCTGTATTCCGATACTCGGGAAAGGGTGAGGGGAAGGATCACCGGGAAAACC